>PVJI01015141.1:0-41883 GCA_004026765.1 Micronycteris hirsuta | reverse complement strand
AGTAATGCTAACAATATTTTTTATGTTTATATGAAGTGGGCTCTTGCGACTCCTCCATCCTCTGCAGCTTCCTGCCTTCTGATTTATATGCCATCAAAATAGAGTTCTCTACATTTCTCTGACTACCTCATATTTGTGATCACTTCCTTAATTTTGCTTTTTGGATGCCCTGTCTCCCTTGGCCTTGCTGCTTGTCTCTAATCTTTTAAGACTCAGCTGCAGGTTGGTCACATGTGAAATGTGTTCTGTCATGGGCTCCAGGGGCACTGTTGTTATCCCTTTCTTAATCTTTTTTTTTAAATTCTAGATTGTCATACCTACGTGTTCTTCTGTCCCCCTAGTAGATTGCTGGCTTCTTGGAGGTAGAAATTATGATTGCAGTTTCACTGTATGCTTGAAAAATATTTTGGATAAATCTCAACGAATGACTAGTAATATCTTTTATTTTAAAATATAGAGTTTATAGACTCCCAGCATGTTATCTTATTGAATTTTCAACACAATCTTGAGAAGTAGATAGAGCAGAATTAAAAAAAAAAAACAACAACAGAAAAAAAAAAAACGAAGTTCTGAGACATGGACACCTCAGGCTAGTTTGTTTAGTGTTGGAACCTGGACTTGGAATTATTTCAGCATCTTCTACATGTTGAAATCAACAAACAAAACAAATCAAAAATGTTTGTTCAGTGCCACTTAATATACAGGGACTGTGGACAATACATTTAAATATATTATTTTATTTACTGCTCATGACATCTCTAGAGAGGGAGTCACAGATAACATTATCCTATTGTCCAAGTCAGGATACTGAAATTTGGAGAGCTTATGTGACCTTCCCAAAGTGGGAGTCACAATAAGCAGAGGGTCTGAGAATCAAGCCCAATTCTGATGCACTCCAAATCTGTGTGCGGTAGGCCATAAACCTTCTCAGACCATATATCAGACCATATACATACATACATACATACATACATACATATTTTTGATATGGCTAAGATTACTCCTCCGAACATCCTCATGTTTGCCGGCCAAGTGCTGTGGTATCCATGGTTTGGTAACATCACAACAGACATTCAGAGAGATGTGAGCGTTGTATTATCTATTATTGAGGAGTATCCAGGGCTCCAGCAGAAGAGCAGAAGTAGATCCTGGTTATATGACTTATCAAGAACTATATTGTCTAAGGGTTAGACTTAGCAAATATACCTCATTGTAACTAGTACCCACACTTTATAAGGAACTGTACTAATAAAAAAAATAAAAATGAGAAAATTTTGAAGAGACACACCAAAAAATAAGATAGGAACGTGATCAATAAACTTATTTTAAAAAGGCTGAGTAGCATTAGTTACCAGGGAAGTGAAAATTAAAACCACAATGTGATAGCACTGTGTACCCATTAAACCGGCTAAAATTAAAAGGACTACTTCCTAAGGTTAGCAGGAATGCGGTCCGATTCAAATTCTTATACACCATTGATGGAAACATAAGATGTTGCAGACACTGTGGAAGGTTGCCTGGCAGTTTCTTATTAATATTAGCCTATACCTCAGTATATATGTAACAGCAATGAATGCTAGTCCTAAATATTCACCCAGAAGAAATGAAAAACAATTTATGAGAAGAAAATATATACTTGTATATATAAATAAATAAATATATATATATATATATATATATATATATATATATATATATATACATGTATACTTGTATATTCCTTTGCTTCTGGACATATGAGTGTAATATTTAACTCTTCTTCTGGTGATATTTTAAAAAATCAATTTGATACAGGTTCATATTCAGATATTTAAAGAAACAATTTCATTCTAGTTTATCAATAAAGTGCTCTCGAATCCAGAATTTACCTGGGGAGTTTTGCTCTGCAGAGAATCTGCTATTACGTGTTAATCCTCTCTGCTTTCTTCTTTTCATACTACCACACGGCAGGTGTGTATCTTCCATGGCTGTCATCAACTTCATTAAACACAAATAAATTTAGTTCTTAGGCCAATACCAAATTACCTTTTTTAGATATTCACAGTATATCAAAATGCCAAAAGCTTTGGGAAATAATTTGGGGCTGAAAATTATTCTCGCCTTCTTCCTTCAGTTTTGCAGACATGGAAGATTGGTTACAAATAACTGGGGGACCTTATTCATTGCTAGTTGGCAGCAAATGTGATTTTTTAATTTATTTAAATAATGTTGCCCTAATTGCTATAACATGCATTTACTATACCTATAGTCCCCCCAGTGATGATTTTATATAGTGAAATATGAGCTTAAGTGATCTAATTCTTCCCAACGTGGCATATACTATAAAGGGCACATAATATAAAATAAGGGGAAAACTACTGTGTTGCTTATCAAAGTAATAAAACCACTAATTTTTAAGATTAAATATTCAATTCTCCCAAAAATGATGAGGCTCACATTGAAATGTCTACGTTTTTCCCACTGTGGTTCTGTAATTGACATTGAATGATTGATTATGATGTTGTATTCTTGAAGAATTTATTTCATCCTGCTCCCTATAAGACCAAAACATAAATTATTGCACTTCGTAATGTTCCAAAATTATTGGAAACAAAAATTTTTAACATTTACTAAGCTAAAAATACCCATTTGAAAGTTATTCTAATAATACTCTTAACAATTAAAAATAATAAAATGTTATATCCACATCCTGGCCAGTGTGGCTCAATTGGTTGGAGCATCATCTGGAAGCTCTCATGGGTTCGATTCCTGGTCAGGGTACATACCTGGGTTGTGGGTTTGATCCCCGTTCAGAGGGCATACAAAAAGGCAAACTATCTATGTTTCTCTTCTTTTCTCCCTTTATCCCCCTCCCTTCCTCCCTCCCTCTTCTTCTCTCTCTAGAAGCAAGGGGAAAAAATGTCCTTGGGTGAGGATAAAGATTTTTAAAAAAAATTATATCCACAAATTTTCCTAGGTCACTTATTTTTAATTTTTATAAGGGGAAAAGTTTGGGGTACCAATTAAAGCACTGTTTGTAATAAATTCATGTCACATATCGTTGTTCAAGCTTGAGAAAAGTAGACTTCTTATAGATTACACAGCTCTGTTCAAATACTTACAATAAATTTTGCTCTAGGCACTAACATAAATTTCAAAATAAATTATAGATCAAGGAGCCATTAGGAAGTAATGGGAAATGAAGAGCTTTTCCTTTCTCTCTCCCTGTTGCTAAGTTCCGCTCCTACCCAAGCCCGGTGAAGGCACCAAGATCCCTGTTTCCCCGCACCAAAGAGTGCTTGGTATTCTGTTCTCACAGCTGCGCAGCAAGCCCTGACCTGTTTGTGCACCTGCACTGACAGGCTCCACAGGTGTCCTGGCCTAATGTTCCTCTGCGGTGCTTTCCATAGATAAGCATTCTCTCTCTGCTCTGGCAAAGAAAAATAGAGCAGGACATGAGACAACCATATTTCCTAACCTGAGCTGAATACTTAACATAAGTCAAGGGTAAAGGGAAAAACACTTTTTTTTACAGTGCACTGAGATGCCACTGGAGGGCTGCCCTTTACTTCGTATTTATTTATCATATGTACAGGCAGCAGCCAGTGCAGCAGGTAAACCATCCTCAGAAAATGCTTGTAAGAGACTTTCACAAACACCGCCACCAGGGGCAGCTGGACATGTGATGGAGAGAAAGTCAGTAATAGATTTTAAAGGGTTGAGCTTTTAAATTATTGTATTTTTATTATGGACCCATGTTTGGGCAAAATTTTGGTTAAGCCATACTAAAATAATACATAGGAAAATTATATTTTTCTTTGCAATTGTCACAAATACACACGGATGAGCCTAAGAAGGAAAAGTCTCGTGCTGCACAATGTATATAAGTTCAAATAGGTTTTGAAATCAAATCCATTCCTACTTTTCTTATAGTGAAGAGTTATGTGTTGGTTGTTAGTTATTGCCTGCCAAAAACATAGGAAAGCATATGATAAGAGTACATAGGCAGAGTTTTTGAAGTATGAAAGACATAATGTATTTAGCTATTTCCCTCTTTACAGAGGACTGCACGCTTGTAAAAACTATTTTTTTCCTACCAAAAGTTTTCTTATAGGAAAATCAAGGGTGAGTTGCTGAGGGGAGCACTGAAACTTGTCCAGGCCACCTGTAGGAAATATGCAGAGTTGGGTGGACATACTGATCCATGGAATGGACATGATTATCTATACTTGGCATAGCAATTCACTTTCTAGATCTGTAAAATGCTGTACATACTGCTTCTGAACTACTGTTGAATGGACTTTGATACATGTACAGAAAGCATGAATGGATATGTATGTATGTATGTTTCAAAAGTGTTTCCTTTTTTCTGTGGGAACACAACAACTGCATCCATTACCCTGAGAATTGGACGCGTAGGGAACTGAGTGTCAGGCCCAAAAGTCTCCCTGGTGCACAGAGAAGACAACCACAACTTAACCTTTCATTATCATTATCTCTGTGATGTCCAGAAAAACTGTGCAGGTGGCGGCCACTGAACTGTATACAAAATGATAGTTCCAAATGCCACTCCACAAACAAGCAGAATTTATGCTCTGTAACAGAATGTGAGGCATTGCAGAAAAAGGTAACATGTTTATTTCTAGACATAAGGAATGAGTATTTCTTAATGATGTAGTAAAAAAAAAAAACCTCAGATTTTGAAATATTTGTATCCCGCATCAATTCATAGTTCAAATAAAGCATAACTTATTTTAGGATAACCAAAATAATGAAGAGAAATGATTGCTAGTTTCAAAACCCAAAAGGTCATGACCTGGAAACTCACCAAGATCCCCTTTCCTGACACTGTCTGGGTGCCTATTTACTGCAGACTTTATTGAAGTACCCAGAATAGTTTTATGGTGCACTCTACTTTGAAGTGCTAGGCTTAGAAAGGAACTAACTATTATGGAAGTGATGGATTGGAGTGTTTGTAATAAAAGGGGTGTATGTAATTTGGGATTAGTATTATCTAGGGAAACAAAAAACGTTCCAGCATGATGGATTAAGCAAATGCCTTATTCACACATGCTGTTAAGTTACTGCCTTATCAAAGAGCCTCAAAATATTCACCTCTTCCAGGTTTAATGAGGCAAGGAAAAAAAACTCCTTTGTCCTATTTAGGGGTCATTTCCTTTATAAAACTATCATTAAATATCTAGTTCAAGGGTATATTTGGGAAATGACTATTTAAATAACACAGATGGGTACTTAGCTGAATCTTTGATTAGAAACTCTTAAACTCCCAACCTATTATCTTTCTTTTGATTCTTAATCATATTTTATTTATTTATCTTTCTGTTGATTTTATTCTTTATTCGAGATGCGTTTTTGGCTGTATATCTCCATATAAAATAGATTTTACCTCAACTTTGCTTCCACTTTTGGGAAAAAAAAGCACTGCATTATTCCAGAAAATTTTTATTAAATTTACTGGAGTGACATTGGTTGATAAGATGATCTAGATTCCAAATGTACATTTTTGCAACACATCATTTGGGTGTTGCATTGTGTGCCCACCACCCAAAGTCAGATCATCTTCCAGCACCATGTATTTGCTCCCCTTTACCCATTACTGCCCCTTCCCAGGCCCTTCCCTCTGGTAACCACCATACTCTTGTCTGTGTCTTTGAGTTTTCGTTTATCTTTCTTGCCTGTTCACTTGTTACTTTTGGTTTTATATCCCACATATGAGTGAAATCTCCCATGTTCTCAGCTGTCTCTGAGTGACTTATTTCGCTTAGCATGTTATCCTCCGGGTCTGTCCTTGTCGTCACAACTGGCACTCTGTCACATTTTCTTATGGCCGAGTAGTGTTCCATTGTATGAGTGGGATCCCCCAATAATGGAATTTATTTATGCAAATTGTGTAATTACTCTTACATGTTTAAACTTCAGTCATCTTCCAAGTACTCTCCATTTGATGCACAACTCCTATGGAGGTGTTTTCCACTGCTCAAAACAGTTTCTGAACTTGTGGGTTTTGATGCCTTTTAGTGCTTCTGCCATATTTGGTTTTACCTCTTCCACACTGGCAAAACTTTAACCACTTTTCCCTTTGAGGACTTTTTTCATCCAGGGAAATTTAAAAAAAAAAGTCACTTAGGGCAAGATTAGGAGAAAAGGAAGGTGGGGCATGGGGGTCAAAGCTATTGAACATAGTGTGGTGCGGGCAGGTACATTCATAAATCACCCATCATGAAATGGGCAAATGTGTGGAAAGAATCCTCAAAAGTCCCTGAAGCCGAATGCAGCCTCCCACAACAACACCAGCTGGCCCACTGATCCAGATGGGTTCCTAGAACACTCACCTAGTGGGGAAGGTCTGTCCTACAAGAGGCCCACCCTCCAGAAGATAATTCTGGTTGTTCATGGGTCCCCCTCATATACTTCCACATCCTCTTTATCCAATCATCTACCAAAGGACACTTTAGTTGTTTCCATGTCTGGGCCATGAGCAACGTAGCAATGAACATAGGTACACGTATCTTTGCGAAGGTGTGCTCCCAAAGTTTTTTGTCATAATGTAAGCTTATTTCAAACAACCTGGACAAACAAAGAAAAAGCACTGACGATAAAATTATATGTAGTTCATGTATGGTTAAGGGGAAAATATTTTGCCTCTGTTTGACAAGGTACAACTAAACATCACTGCATTTTTCATGTAATCTATTTACATAGACATTTCAAGAGAAAACTAAGCTTCCATTAGGGCAGTAAGTCATTTTTTTTTTTCTTTCTTTTTAGTCATGGATTTCTTTGTGGGCCCATTGACAAAAAAAAAAAAAAAAAAATGCACCTGGTCGCTTACAAAATGTCGCATGTATTTCCAGAGGACCTGAGTAATGCATGGGCTCTAGTTAAGAGTCCCAAACCTGAAAAGGAAAACATTCCATCAAGCCTCTCTGTTGGATTGTAACACACATGGAAATAAAGATTAATGGGATCTAAGCAGGTCCTTCACTGTAGCAACAAAAAAGAAGTGTTGACTTGTTTTGATAAAAATAAGGACTCACATTCCAGGGTGTGATTTAATTGCACAAAGAAAAGCCAGTTTGATTAGGAATGCCTGAACTCAAGGATGCCTTTTGTATTTTAAACACAAAGTGGAGATTACTTGTCAGTTTTAAAGTTGCTCTTCAGCAGAAATTATAAAAATCGTCGCTTCTTAAATGACTCATATTTCGTATTATGTATTTTCACTTTGAATCTACATAAAGGGACGAAGCTAAAAAAATAGATACTTAGATAACATGTGACATAATGGAAATAGCATGGATCTTGAAATGGTTTAAAATCTCAGCTCTGCTGCTTATTAACAAAGTAACTTTGAGCACATCTGAAACCGCTTTCCTCTTTTGTAAAATATGGGATAATAATATATAATGTCCACTTTTAGAGCTATGGGGGGAATGAGAGGTAGCTGTGTGAAATATCCAATCCTGTACTGAGAATTGTAATCAGTTTTTCATATTTCAAACAATTACGGTGAGGCTTGTATTTAGGATTACATTCGCAGAACTAAAATACACATCTATCCTGACTCACTAGAGCAAACAAATGCTTAACCCTCCAAATAGCATTTTCTTCTTAGAACTCATTGAACAAAAATGCACTTCCTGATTTTCTTTAATTAATAGAGAATATCCTGAAGTTAATCACAGACCCATAGTGAGATCTGACGTGTCAAATGAGCCTAATTATTTTTGGCTACTGAAAATCATGATATGTATTTAAAGTGCCTCAATATTGCGGCCATGTGGGTATTGGCCAAATATATATCATTTCAGCCACTCGTGACTCAGTTTCACAGATTCACGGAAAAATCACAACAGGCCTTCTCGCCTACCCCAGGCTTCCCCCCAGGTAAATCCTATTTTCTATTTTTTTTTTAAATATGGAAATAAACTTTAGAGAAAACTTGTCCTTGATTCTACAACAAATAATCCCTGAAAATTTTTTTCTATTGTTATTTTTTTCCTTTTTTAAAAATTTCAGCCAGGATGTTGCTAACGGAGAAGGTAATAAACATTGTGTTTTGTAGGCAATGTGAGGTTTCTTTTCAGCTGAGTTTCTCTGGGCTGTGACCACATGTTTGTTTTCAGAAATAAAACATTTTAGGTCACTGTGAAGTCAAAACAGTGTATATCTTGTCTGAAATCAAATTCTACCATATGGTGAGCACCTTTTACAATAAGGTAATTAAAGATTAACAGACAGCATTGGAGAAATTTATTTTCCCTTCCAATGTTACTCTCATTTTAAATAATAAGACTGTCATAATTGAACAATTTCCTTGTCTTTCATAAATGGAATTGGAGGCTAGCAAAGAATAAGTTGGTTTGCTTTTTTTAATTAAAAAACTCCAAATATGATTTGTCTTATTGATTTTATTGGATAAATTGAAATTTCATCTTATTTGGGAAGCAAATTAAATTATTCTATTGCTCTCACAGAGATTTATTTAAGTTCTAAAATCATGCTAATTTGTTAACAAAATCATATTGCTTTTTCAGAATCTGAGTTTTCTCCTAAAACTGTTATACTCTGTTGTTTGTTTGTTTTTTTCACTCAACCTATGTTTGTACTTCAGGGATTTTTAGCAGAAATTACTTAGGAAAGAAATCATGCTCATCAATTCTTATTAAAATCAAGCATTTTTACCATGTTACAAGGATGTCCTTTCAAACATAGGTAGTGATCTACAGACATCGAACTCTATCATCCGTCAGACCACATCTTCACAAACGCAACATAAAAAAGCTTCGTATGTAAAACAATGGAGTGGATTCTAACTCAAACCTTAGAGTTTTACAAAGGTCAACTTGATAAGCTCGACCACAGCGTCGACAGTTTTATTATCTTCCATAGTTGATATTTAGAGACTAAATTAAAGAAATTATATATCGACATCTATGTATATCTAATCTATATCTATATCTATCCTTTTGCCATGAGTCTGATTTTCTTTTCTAGCTATTTATGACAGCTACATTAGTGCACATTTATTTCCTAGAATTATAATCTTTCTGTAGATTTACTACTATTATGCCTAATGACATAAACTGCCTAAATCCATATCTTTTCTTCCTCCCTTCTTTCACATTGAATCAAAATACTTAGAAACACACAATTTACTTTCAGACGTGAACAGTTAACCAATATTTATAACACACACACAAATATCCTTTAAAACAAAAAGTGGCATTAGTTTAACAATTACAAATTTAGGGTCAATTTACAAGTATGAAAAAAGTTCTACTCTAGGGATCAACTAGAATATACCTAGTCAACTTATCTTTAGAGATCTCCAGTGAGGTTAGATCTATTTTAACTTTTGATATTCTTAATGGTCCAGGGTGTTGTAAGTGAATATAAAAATAAAACTTCCACTTGGTTCAAATTCTCATGTTAAATGTTAACAAAACTTGAGCATTGCTTTAAACTAAACAGATGAGAAATGATCAAAATAGAGCTCTTCACCTGAACTATGAAACAGAGAAACAAAGAGAAATTTAGATTTTTAAATAAAATGAAATTGTCATTGGCTTTTATACTGTTTGTTAAACACTTATTTCTATAGTAACCTGGAAATATAACTTAGGACCTCGTATTGAACTTTTATTTTTCAAATAATGATACATTTAATTAACAGTCCCCACTGACTTTTTAAGTGTCTGATCATGTGCTAGGTAACAAGCACTTCCTGGAGAATCTGGATAGTCTCAGGCTTCGCCTTCCAGCAGGGACGGACCATGCCGAATGCGGCCGGGGCCAAGTCTTCTAGCATCTGCCGAAAGTCACATTATTTTGTGACATAAACTTCAGCTGCTTCACAGAATTGCTAAAGGTTAGCGGCAGAGCTCCAGGAGACGGGGACGATCTGTACAGCGCCGGAAGATGATGCTTCCATTTGAATTCTCTCTCCAGTTTCAAGTTTGATGTGGAGTGCCTGTAATTCAAGCACTCTTCCCGTCATGATGTCCTGAAACCATGGCACATGATTTAAGGTTAACTAAAAACACCTTTGTTCTACATGAGTAGATCCTGTTTAACATATTGGAGATCAATGCGCTTGGGCTTCTCCTTCTATTAGCAGATGCTCTGTTTAAGTAATTGAAGGAGAATGTTTATATTTGCTCTTTTTTCCCCTTCCACCCAGTTGTTTCCTTTTAGAACCAGGATTTCTGAATTATTTCTTCATAAATGATAAAGCCTTCCAACTATTTATCCCTGCACTCAAATGTGCTTTCTTTTTTGATATGTGATCAAAGCTTGTTCCCTAGCACATGTTACTTGCCTTGTTTCCTGGTTTAAAAAATCAGGTATTACAAATACAAGAACAGATCAGATTCCAAAACAAGGTGAAGCAATAAAAAACATATTTTATTAGTGGTCTATTCGATTTCTAATACCCATAAATAGGGCCAAGAAAAAGGGAGATTGCTTCTGTAAGGACAAATACTCTGTCCTAAATTTATAATAAATCAAAACCCAAATCCATTCATTTATGGAGGGGGGAGCTTATTGTGAGAGCTATAATTCCTAGAAATAAAGATGTCACGTGAAATGCTATTGAGAGTAGAAAAATAAACTGTAAATATGCTTTCTGTTTCCTTCATGGTGGTAGAAATTCATTCAAACTCTTTTTATCATTGTAATAAACAAAAGACATGGGATATCTGTGTTTAAACCACCTGGGATTCACACAACTTGTAATGGCCATCATTAGGAGTTTCTGTGGTCCCCTGCTTTATGTCAACCACACTAAGATAATGTAGCTTGGGGGTGCTATATTCATACTCTTTGAAATGTGTCCGTAAACAGACACTTTTTCCATGTATCTGTTTTGTCATTTATTTTGCTGTGTAAACACTGTTATGAAATCTAGTCTAATCTTTTTGGGTTAATTCAAACATTTTCCCTACGTTCAGATAAATGTAACCAAAGCCAGATGTTGGCCCCTCTACTCGGAGAGCTCACTTAATGTAAACACTCTTCGATGTCCTCCTTTTTCTCTTTTCAGTCCAGATGTTACCGTTGTTCACAACGCTTTTCCTTTCGCCTCATCACAGACCTCCCAGAAATCGCGAGTCTTCTTTCCGAGCAGTTTGCGGGTGGGTGTCTACCTTTAAACTCCCATTATGTCTTACAACTCCATGCGAGTGTCCCAAGCGTGCCCACTCACTCTCGGAAGAAATCCCAAGCACCCCATCCACTGTCTTCTTTATAGATTCTCAATTCAGTAGGCTCTGCTTCAGGCTCCATTTGCTGTGCAGAATTCTACTGCCCACATTCCCACTCGTGAAAAGAAACACAATCAGAGTGCATTCTGCTGACCCTCCATTCATTTTCAAGACATCATTGGAGATGGTCTTCTTCATACAACGGCCTCCTTGAGAACTGCGTCCTCAATCCTGTACCTGCCATTACTGCATCATACTGTTTTTTTCTTCACTGTATTTTCCCTGCATTTCCACATTCTCTCATAGGCATTTTTCCATCTTCGACTCTTTGACTCAGTCTATTTTCATACTTCAAATAAAAATATGTCTGTGTTTTTTGATGCTTTACATTATCCCTTTCTTTTTGTCTGTTTGTTTGATGGCCCTTGATGATTTTTTTTCAAGGTCTAATGTAACCCTTTGGCGTGGAATTTTCTAAGAAAGTAACATAGAATCAGCTTTAGTATGTTACCCTTTAGGGGCTGCTTTCCTTCTACCTCAACACCCTATTTACCACCAGTATTTATTTGTATAAACAAATTGATTTATATATCATTGTAAAGCCAGACAGTTTTTTTTTTCTCCTTCATGAGGCTCTAGGGAAGATTAATAGGCTTGTTCTTTTTTAAATAAAATGTCAACCCACAGATAAATTCAATTTGTTAGATCTTTCCTTAGTGTTAATTTCTTTTAGATTTCTATAGTTTTCTTGATTATTTAACTGTTATTAAATGTGCAGAAGTAGACAAAGAAATTGGATATGGCTTTTTTGTTGATTTCTTCCGAGACAGCCAGTGTATTCCCAAGTTTACTTCTGAAGAATGTATTTAAGCAAATTCCTCACATTTAGTAGGCTTAAAAATTTAGAATTCATTCAGCATGAAAAGCAAAAGAAAATCTCATGACTAACTATATTAAAATAGTTTCCTCTTCCAGGAAAAAGGGAGGTAGGAAATTAAATGTTGATGCTTACAGAATATAGCATTGGCTATTATTATTTAAAAATCCAATCTCTAATTTTAACTTTTTTCCCAGAATAGGTTTAAATAGTCCTATATTACATAATTATACTTTTCTACTCTACCTTCTAAATGCCAACTTTGACATCTTTGCATATATTTAAATCTTGAAACATTTTAATTCATACTTTGCAGCTTTTCACACGTTACATTTTTAATTTGAAAAAATGTTAGAGATCATCTAATTCAATTCCTTGATTTTACAATGGTAGAAACTAGGAACTGGAGATAATAAATTTCAGTGACTTAAATCAGGTCACATATTCAGCTCAAAGCAGCTCTAGCACAAAGCGTCCGTTTACTAACCCTCTCATAAAAGCTATGTCTGTGACACGACCCCAGGATTCATTATTGATCCGAGTTTGGTGCTTGTCCTGCTCCAGCTCTCTCTGCCCATTCCCCACACAGTGCGCATGCACACCGTCACTCCCTGCACTGCCCACATGCCTTCTTTTTTTCTGTCCCCTTCACTGGCAGTGCCCCTTTCCCCGAGCATCCTCACAGCTGGTTCTTCTTTGACACAGGCTGTGTCTCTCTACACGGCTTTCAGTTTCACTCAGTTGTAGACTTCTAGATGAAACTTTCTCTGACTTTCCTAATGTGAAAGAGGTGTGTGTTCTGCCAGTCTTGAATCAACTACACAACTTACCATATTTTCATGTATCTATTCTATGTCCAATCCTGTGTTGTTCAATATGGTAGCCATGAGCCACATGAGTCTGTTGAACATTTGAATGTGTCTACTACAAATTGCGATGTACTGGGAGGAAAACACACATTGTGTTTAATATTTCATAAAATGTAAAATATATCAGCATGTTGTGGTATTTGTATATGGTGGGTTACATGAAATACATATATTCTTTTTTTCAAATATTTTATTTATTTTTAGAAAGAGGGGAAGGGAGGGAGAAAAAGAGGGAGAGATACATTAATGTGTGGTTGCCTCTTGAGCGCCCCCTACTTAGGACCTGACCCACAACCCAGGCATGTGCCCTGACTGGGAATTGAACTACCAACCCTTTGGTTGCAGGCTGGCACTCAATCCACTGAACCACGACAACCAGGATGAAATATATATATATATATTTAAAATTAATTTTACCTGTATAATTTTCATCTTTTCTTCAATATAGCCACATGAAAAAAATTATAAATTATATATGTGGCTTTGAAAATTTTAAATTATATAGGTGGCTTTTTTTTACCTACTGGACAACACTGCTATAGACCATACATTAATTAGGGTCTCTTGAAATGACCAAGGCTTTTTATTTTTTGTATCCCTGAGACTTTGGCAGTTATTGACGGATCACACTCTGTTAGTTGCTGTTGACCGATATAGTTTCATATGTTGCTTGAATTGCTCTTTTCACAGAAGTAAGACATGAAAGAGAGACATGGAGCCCAGGTCTTCTGATTTATCCTGCAATGCTTTGTCACCACAAATCAATTTCTTATAACATGTGGCAACATATTCGTCTAACTTATATATGCAGAAAAATAAATTGCTTTTGTTAAAATGATTGACCACCTCAAAACAAACATGTCTTGATATTCAAAATCATTTCCATTCCATGTATAGCTTAGTTCAGGTCTGCATATTAAGTATGCAAAAGTATTTTTCACTTAGTGCGTCCCAGGACACAGAAATCAAAATATACCAGCTGTAATCACTTTGGTTTTCTTCCTGACTCATAGAATCAAAACGATGAGGATATATTACCTTGTTTCTTCGGACTTCCGATAGGAGTGCTACATTCTGTGCTAAAACAGAGGACATCCCCTATACCCTCTCTCGCCACCCCCCTCACATTGGTTCTCCTGTTATAACCATCTTGCATCACTGTGGTACATTTGTTATACTTGGTGAGGCAATGTGGATACATTATTATTAATGGAAGTCTGTAGTTGCTTTAGGGTTCACTCCTTGTGTAGTACATTCTCTGAGTTTTACAAAGTGTATAATGACAGGTATAATACGGAATATTTTCCCTAAAATTCACCTGTTCCCCTCACCCAGGATTCTGTTCTTCATCCTTCCTTCTGCTCCTTCTGAGCCCCTGGCAACCACTGACCTTTTCACTGTATCCAGAGCTTTGCCTTTTCCAGAATGATACCACTGAAATCATATAGTATGTAGTCTTTTCTGATTGACTTCTTTCACTTAGCAATATGCATCTGTGTTTCCTTTATGTCTGTTGGCAACTTGATAGCTCACTTTGTTTCATTGATGAATAATATCTTGTATAAATATGCCATAGTTTATCCATTTATTGAAAGGCATCTTGATTGCTTCCAAGTTTGGCAAGTATGAATAAAGTTGCTATAAACATTTACCTGCAGGTATCTGTGTCAACATAAATTTTCAGTACACTTGAGCAACTTCGGAGGAGCAAGATCGCATACTATATAGGAAGAGTATGTTTAGCTTTGTAAGAAATTGCCAAGTTATTCTCCAAAGTGACCCTTGTGATCGTTTTGTACTCCCATCAGCAGTGAGTGATGGTGTCTGTGGCTCCACATCCCCACCGGCATTTGGTGTTGTCAGTGCTCCGGATTGTAACCAACAGTAGGTGCAAGTCGGTACCTCACTGCTGTTTTAATTTGCAATTCTCTAATGACATGCGATATGGAGTATCTTTTTATATGCACATTTGCCGTCTCTATATTTTCTTTGGTGAATGTCTGGTCAGGTCACTTGCCCCTTTTTTGAGTTGTTATTGTTGTAGTTTAAGAGTTTTATGTATATTTTAGATACTGATCTTTTAACAGACTGTTTGTCCTAATCTGTGCCTTGCCATTTTATTCTCTGAAAGTGTATTTTACAGAGCAGAAGTTTTTCATTTTAACCATGTCCACTTTATTAATTTGAAGGGTTGTGCCCTTGATGGGTGTGTATAAAAAATTACTGCTAAACCTAAATATACCTAGATTTTCTCCTATCCTGTCTTCTAGGAGTTTCATGTTTTACATTTTACATTTATATCTATGATCCATTTTGAGTTAATTTTAATGACACGTAAAGTTTTCATTTAGATTTTTTTAAATGGAGATTTCCAGTTGCCCTAACACTGATTTTATTTTTAAAAAATAAAATAAAACAACTATCTCTTCTCCATTGTACCTGTTGCCTTTGCTCTTTTTTCAAAGATCAGTTGACTGTGTTTGAGCAGGTAGGTCTGTTTATGGGCTCTTTCAGTTCTGTTGATCTATTTGTCTATTCTTTTGTAATATCACAGTCTTGAATTTGGTAGTGTCAATTCTTCAACTTCATGTTCTCCTTCAATATTGTATTGGTTACTCTGGGTCCTTTGCCTTTCCATATACTCAGAAACTTTATAATGTTTGTTGATATCTACCAAATCTGGCTGCACATGGGTATTTCTTTTCCCCAAGGTCCATTAGGCTATGGCAAAATACTTTCTTTTGAGTTCAGGTACTGTTAAAAAGAACAGAATATTCTAGATTCATTTCACACTGGCTATCTTTTCCCTCCCTCTGCCAGAATTATGAGGATATTTTTCTCTGATTTTCACTGTGAAAACCTGGTGGAGCTCCTGGAGGTCAGACCCGCAGGATCCCATGGAGTTATTACTCCACTCTCGTCTGCACTGATCATCCATCAGTTCATCAGTTACAGTTAGTTTTCCTGCCCTAGTAATTGTTCTTAGGCAGATTTTTTTAAATTATGAGTGTGAGTTCCAATAATTTGCGTTTCTCTGTATTTTATCTGTCTTTCCAATTTGAGGGACCGTGCCATGCTATGACCTCAGTTCCTGGATAGATCTCAGAGAAGTTGTTAATTTTCAGTTTTGTTAAGCTTTTTTATTGTTTATGATTGAGAGTAATGATTTCTGAACTCCTTATGTATTGGTCAAGAAACCAGAAGTATCCACATGTATTTTTAAGTCACTCAACTTTAACGATGACTTTTCTCCTAATACACATGGAAACAAATATGATAATAAAAATTTATCAACAGGGTTAAAGAAAGTTGATGAGAGTTGAACATACATGAATGCTACATGTTCAGGGTTTTTTGCTCTTTCTAGGGAGACAGATAACAAAAGCAGCAATGCCCACTGAAATGTTCTGGGCTTCAGAATAGTATGATTTGAGCCATAGACAATATTAAGAATATTTTAGTATAGTGTTATGAAAGCCAAAAAAGTACTTTCTAAAATGTTAACTGCCATTGATAATTATTCACTTTTAATCAGGTTCAGTATACAATGTGACTAGTAGCTCAGGTGAAAGGGCCGAAGGACTGAATGAGTACTATGAAATGGAGATAGTATGATGTACTCCTGTAACATACTTTAACTTCTAAAAAGAAGGCAGCCAAGCCACTATGTTTGTGGCCCCCTCTCTTATGACCATCCCACTGGGGTGCTCAACAACTAAAACAAGGCTATTGGCGGAGCCTTAGAGAAGATACTGCCCTATATCTGAGGTTAAGAAGTTTCTACATGAGAGATTTTGGATCAGGGCCACACTACTTCCCTGAGGAGAAAAGCTGAGAGCCCAACGCCAATGGAGACCAGAGCAAAGACTGCAAATGTAAAGACTTCTTGAGGCTAAAAAACTGGAAAGTACACACCTAACTCTCTGAAGACAAGGAGAGCTGAAACTTCCAACTGGCTTTCCTGCACTGGCACACCGGTTTTGTTTTGTTTTGTTTTGTTTTGTTAACATTTTTAAAGATTTTATTTATTTATTTTGGGAGAGGGGAAGGGAGGGAGAAAGGGAGAGAAACATCAACATGTGGTTGCAATCTCGAGCACCCCCTACTGGGGACCTGGCCCACAACCCAGCCATGTGCCCTGACTGGGAATCAAACTGGCAACCCTTTAGTTCACAGGCTGGTGCTCAATCCACTGAGCCCACCAGTCAGGGTGGCACACCTGTTTTATAGTGATCAGTCTTGGAAGGAGCTGAGCTCCTGGTGAGAACCGTTTCTAATTTGTAGCACTATGAAGGTGCTACCTCTCTCTAAGCGGCACCTAGAGGGAACTGAGAAAAGGGAGGGCGGCTCCTTCAGATCATTTTAGATATTGTTCCTAGACCTCAACTGCCAGATTCTTGAGTCTCAATATCATAGAAATGAGCACTGAACTCAAGATAAAGCAGAATGAGTCTATTGAAAAAAGCTTGTGCACAAGGGAGTCGGCCAGAAAGGAGAAGTTGAGCTCCCTGAGGGGTTCTCACAGGTGGCTTGTATCAGGTGATTTTGATACCATGGGTCTTGGGGCAGATGTGGGGCTTGGGAATGAGGATGTGGTCAGCTGTCCCCCAGCTGTCGTCTGGTGGCGGTCTATCCCAGGGTAGCCCCGGGAAGTTTTCCATGGTCAGCAGACCACCTGAAGGGTCTGTAAAATGCTTGCACAAACATTCTGGTTACCATTTAATTGACAAAACAACTATTTTGCAGAACTTGATATTAAGAAAAATGTCATCGTCATGCACTCATTCCTTTAAGGATGTGGTTAGGTGGTTACGACTACGGAAATTTAGTGAACGCAAGGAGTTATAGTCAGCCTGTAAGATGGCTTCTTTCCATCAAGATGGGGTCCAGATGTGACCCCTGACACTGTCTCAATGTGGGTCCCGGATTTTTCATATATTACATGTAGTCTTCCATGAACAAAGGTCATCATATGTTCTTCAGCCTCCCAGTGGTGATTATAGAAGAAACTCCAACCACCTGATCAACTTGGGATCTGGTAATTCTGTCCCAGAACTAGTCAGAAAATAAGAAGAGTGAGCTCGGTAAATGGAGACAAAGAGACCAACTAGAATAAGTAGAACATTCTTTCTACTTCTATAGAGTAGAAAGAACGGAAGCGGAAGAAGAAAATTTAAAAACCAAACAGAAAAATAACTCAGTGTGATGTCATTGGAGTTCAACATATAGTCACACATCGCTTAATGACAGGCATACGTTCTGAGAAATGTGTCCTTGGGCAACTTTGTCATTGTCTGGGCACCACGGAGAGCACTTATACAAACCTAAAAGGTGAAGCCTAGTACATGCCTATATGATATAGCCATTGGTCCTAGGCTATGCCCTGTATAGCATGTTACTATACCTAACACTGCAGGCGATTATAACGTAATGGTCAGTATTTATATATCTAAACATGGCTAAACACAGAAAAGGTACAGTAAAGTATAGTATAAAAGATAAAAATGGTGCACCTGGACAGACCACAGACTGTGGATGGAGCTTGCAGAACTGGAAGCTGCTCTGGGCGAGTCAGTGAGTGGTGAGTGAGTGTGCAGACCTAGGACATTACTGCACACTCCTGTAGACCTTATAAATGCTGACCCACAACCCATATCCCTGATTCCTTTCAACGTTGTCAGAAATAGGATGTTGAAGTTGTCAGTGCTTCTCCATGAATGGAGATGTGAGCTGGATCGATTGGAAATACTGAGAAATTGGCTGGATGAGGCATAGATCACCATTATAGTCACTGGTGGGAGGGAGTGAAAGGGGGTCTGATGGAGTTGCACAGGATCATAGGGAATTGTCATGGCAGTATAATTTTGGCTACAGCATATTGGAGCAGTAATCCGATTAAGAAACTTGGTGGTATTCATTTAAAAAAAGGAGGGATTTTAACATGGAGAGGGTGTCGAACTGAGGATTCAATACTTGCTCAATTTTTTTTATTACTCAGTATTTTGGCTTTAGTGATTTGGTTTTGGTTCCATTAGCCCTATCTGGCACAGAGGGCTTTCTCTGGCATTGAACCGATGGATGAAGTGAAAGTTATCTACACTTGACATCATTAGAACCTGAGATTATTTCCAAAGCACAGAAACAAGGTGGCCCCACACCTGCACAGAAAGCTGTGTGTTACTGAAGTGGTGGGTGGCACTGCACACTTGCTCAGGTGGCTGCTGTGGATCTGTGTCCTTCATACAGAATCTTAGGTGCTCAGCAAAGAATTCACAGCCATGCACTTGGAAGACCACCCAGAGAGACCTGGGAGAGCTGTAGTGCCCTCTGCAGGTGTAACACTGGAGGGCAGGCTCCTCAGTGCAGGGACAGGTCAGTGGCTGACGGGCTGGGATGTATTACGTGCCCTCAAACTGGAGGTGCTGTGGGTGAGAGGGAATCTATTGCGAAGTACCACAGATATTGTCCCCATCACAGAAGAAAAATTCCTCCTGAACCACATATCCTCTCATTTCTCACAGGCAATTCAGCTCCATTGTGTACGCAGTCTGTCATTGGCCAAAATGCCATCATGCCATGTATCACTGTAAATTTTCTGGAACTGAGCATCAGGACTCATAAAAATGTAAACATTTAGTAGAATGAAAACATACAACATGCATCATGGATAATTAATTTTGAAATAGATAAAAATAAATAAACATGAAATAATGAGAGAAAAGAAACATAGAAAGAAATGTGTTTATAAATATATAAATAATATGCAATGTATAAATATAAGTGTCATGAAAATTATCAACCATATCAAAAATAAGAAAATAAACAGACAGGGGATAATTAAAAACAGATAGAAGAAAATATCCTTTAAAGGCCTAAGTATTCAGGTTCCCAGATGTCATTGATATCCAAGAGATTAATGAAAAAATAAAAATCACCTTGATATAGCATAAGAAAATGATTTAAGTTAAGAGTAAATCTCACAAGCTTTCAAACAAATAGAACAAATTACTCATAAAGGAAAAAGTATCATAATTTATCTAAAGAAAAATGCCAGGAGGAACATTTTAACCTCATAAAAATTATCAAAAATAAATAAATGAAAGGTCTCCAGATAGGTAAAGGAAAATGTTGTAAAATAATATTTGACAAAAATATTATATAAATGGATATGGATAATGTGACTTGGAATTATAATATTCAGACCAAAAAGCTTCCTTGAATTTGGAGGGCTATTCTGTAATGGGCAGCCCATTGACTGGCAGAAGTAGGGATAGGACAATTCTGTGCATCCATATGCATTCTGTTTTTGATATTACTTTGTAGAGGGAACCAATTCAAATTTTTGATGGGAAAAAAACATTTCATTTTGATCACTTAACAGAAATATAGAACATTGACTATGACAATTAAAGATCGAAAGACGTATACTAGTGATCTACATACCTAGAAACAAAGAAACAAATTATGCCTCTCTAATCCATTTTCAAAAATATCTTCCATGCCCGGCTGGTGTAGCTCAGTGGATTGAGCGCGGGCTGGGAACCAGAGGGTCCCGGTTCGATTCCCAGTCGGGGCACATGCCTGGGTTGCGGTCCAGGTCCCCAGTGAGGGCCATGTGAGAGGCAACCATACACTGCTGTTTCTCTCCCTCTCTGTCTCCCTCCCTTCCCCTCTCTCTAAAAATAAAAATTAAAATTAAAAAAAAAAATTCAGTTAAAAAAAATATCTTCCATTTGGTCACAAATAAAACTTTAGTCTAAAAGTTTTCAAAAACTAGAAATCTTAGGGCCTGCATTAATATACCATGATCCAATAAATTAAAAACAAACTTTAATATGTCCATCATGAAATTTTTTACATTGTCAAACTTGTTACTGTTTTGCGCTTCTCTCTTTGTTCTTCCTTCAAACACCGAACCTTTTAAAATTTTATTTATAATGCCGGGATACTTTTCTCTTATTACTGTTGTACTTAGATATTTTTAAATTAGGGATACCCTTTAAATTTTATCAAATATGTTTATTTGTATTTATTGATTTAATTTCATCATTTCTTCTTTGACTTGTTGATTAGTTTTCTTCTTAGTTTCTTTAAGTCTCAAGTAAATTTGAAAGCTCAGTTATATATATTTGTGTACAATTCAAAGCAACAAAGTAGGGAGACAGAAATTTTTAGTTTTAAAGTAATGCCAGCTCTGGACAACTTCTGCAGGATATTTGCATCTTAAAGAATGGACAGAATGAATCCATCAGTCCCTAATACCTCACAGAGCCTCCTTGCACAACTTACTGAGCAATGATTTGATTTCACAACCGAATTTACCAGGATGTCTCTGCCACTTTGGTCTGTAATGTTCCAATAACCCGCTTATTTACCCCTTGGACGCTGTCTGCCTCACTTTAATTTTTCTGACGTCACCACCTGGTTCCTGGCGCTTTCTCCTCCTGTGAGCTGATTCTTCCCACTCCAGTTTTGCTCCCAGCTGCTTATCCTTCACCCAAAGATTCTGTCTGGGAACTGATTTTGCTCACTTTTCTTTAGGTTTTCCACAACCCAATTTCTTTCAGCTTTTTTGTTGTTGTTGTTGTTCAAAATGTCCTTTCCAATACCAGAGGACACGTAAATGAGTCTTCATTTGGTAATCTTGCTCTTTGGTAACTGAGTACAAGTTTATCACCAAGGATGATGGTGTCTTAGTGCAATTTATATAGGTTGGGGAAAGTAGCAGTAGTTGAAAGACTACAATAGAAACTAATCATAGCATCAAGAATAGATACATAAAACTATTGTTGAGTCCATGGATATCACAGTGAGCATGTAGAGAATCAATTAAAACCCAACGTTTTGCTTGTATTCAAAACTTGGTATGCAAAGCATTTGCTTTATTATAACAGAATTTGACCATATATTTATATATTTTTTACTTGTGTTTGAGGGTATTGAATTTTTCTGTGGTAAATGAATCATCTTTGTTTTCAAATATGTTTTCTTTTATTCATTGGTACCGATAGACAGGAAGTTGAAGCTGCTATTCATACTCAGAATCACTCATGCATGCCCTTGTTAAATTGCTTGGGTTAGATACTCTACAAGCTGTAGCCTTTATCTTGCTCAGTTGAATTGATTAAAACAAGTATGAAAATTAATGCAAGCAGTATTTACATAATGAAAAGAGAATGTGACAGAACCGACAACCTTTAGAATTTCAAATATAAGGATTATTTTACTGTGCCGTCAAAGTTCATATTTCTCTGAGGGCTAAATTCTTTCAGCCCGATGAGTATCTTCTATGTGGTTGCAAAGAAAGAAGATGATTGTGTCTTATTGTGTCTTGAAACAGCAAAATACGTATCTTTTCTTTACTCTTTTTTATACCATTATGGACAACTTTTTTCTTAACAGTATAATTACTACAACATGGTATTCAGTTAAGCTACAGAAGGTCATTCCTTCTATTTAAAAAGTCTTCATTCACTTATTTTTTTTAACTTTGGTGTGAAAATTTGGGAAATAATTTAATACACTGGAAAATTGCTTCATGAACTGTTAGCTACTAAAATGCGAGAGTGTTAAATGTCCAAGCTGTTCTTTAACTATTAGAGAATGGCTGAGGCAGCAGGGAAAATGTGCTGAAGTAATTGCTTTTCTCTCCTCTGTGTTTCTATTTAAATCCCTACTCAGATTTTTCTTTGTGGTATTGGCCAGTGGTCAGCATATACCAATGCATCATTGCTTAGGCAGATTGCTTGCCTCCCTGATTCTCAGTCTCTTCAGATAGGAAGAATGGACTTGGGCAAGGTACCTTCCAGCTCTAAATTTCTCAGACTCATCCACTCCACTTTCAGTCTCGTCTTGGCCTTGGCTGACCAGATGGTGCATGTCTGCACTTCCTCTTCCCGTTGTCCCTGGGTGAGCTCTCAGATCATAAGGATATTGGTAATGTCTGCCTGGATCAGACACAAAGATGAGGACATGATCGCTGGGAGAGATGTGTGAAGACACTAAGTCTTGTGTAGACGAATACACTGTGTACTCACTTTAAAAACATATATATTTTTGTTAAGAGACAGCGAATGATGGGATAAAAATAACCAATCAGTAATTCCAGATTGAAGAACATAAAGAAATACCCTGTTTTATTTGTAAAATTATATTTTTTAAGATGTATCATTTCCGGTTACATGGACTGGGCCCTTGCCCTGCTCTCACTGACACTCTCCATAAACACTGGCTCTGATGTGCACAAAATACAACAGTATTTTCAAGTCAGGGAATTTTATAAACTCAATGTTTTCTCTTTCTTAGTTCGTTGTTTTTCAGTGGAAAACACATTGCTGAGGCGGCAGTTTGAGTTTATTGGCCTCTCTCCCCAGACTATTTCACAGAAAAATATCCACAACACTTCAGTTCAAACACAAATATTTTGGAGTCTCCTTAAAACCATTAACTTTGTTATTTTTTCTCAACTCTATATAAAATACAAGTACAGACACATACAAAAATTCACAGAAATTGGTCACCTCAGCAGTGTTTTTTTAAAATGATATGCTATTTTATCATCAATAATTTATACTGTATTTGAATACAGAAAAGACAGATACAGGCATGAGAATGTCTTATTTTCATAAGTTTATGAGCTTTAGAATCAACAAATCAGCTTTTATCAAATTCTCTTTTGACTACCTGTTGTTGACAAATGCATAGAAAAATATTTGTTTAAAAAGCAAACAAAATACACATACATTGTAGCATTTATTGTCTTTACAAACTCTCAGAGGGATAGTTTTCCCATTGCTTAAATAGTACGAAGGTATTTTAAGACACAGACATCTTGTTAAAAGAAACTTCTGGTTATTTCCTAAATTATTTTACTTTTACTACCATGTTGTCTTCATTTCTTCAACCAGATAACACATAGTTGACTCTATTTTCCTTCTAGGCTGATGCTTTCCTCCTGGGGTCACGCCCTGTCTGACATTTTAACCCAACAGCCCCTGCTGAGGAAAGAGCCTAGATTATGGCATTCAATGAACTTCGTTTACAATTTTATTCTTCTTATTGAGAGCGTGACCTTCATAAATCACATTCAACATTTTGGTATCCATTACCTCTTCTTTAAAATGTAATATCTACTTCCGAGTCGTGAGAGCACCATCAAATATTACAACCTACTTTTAAACTACAAAGCACTCCTGAAAGAATCGCTTCCTTCAATATGAAAATCAAAAGATGAATGTTATCCTATCCCATTTTTCTAAAGAAGCCCAAGCAATGTCTGCAAGTATAATCAGGCCTGAGTAAGATCCAATTACTGACACTACTTCATTGAATCAAGCAAATTTCAGATCTTCTCTATATAGCAGCTTTGTTATCTAAATAGCAGGGATTAAAATAATACTTTCTTCATGGGTTCATTGTAAAGATTAAATGAGAAACTACAAGTAAAGCCCTCTGAGTGTTAGCAATGATGTGAGGACGGATGCTATGTGTAATAATGGGGCTTTCACTGCACTAGCTGTAAGATAAATCCCATAATAGAAATATACACTGAAATACGCAAAAGCCCAAGAAAATGGCTACTCACTCAGGCATCCTTGCCTCAGGAAATTATACCACCTTTTATCCAGTTCATCAAACAAACAACGAAATCAAATCTGTGTTAACTTGATTCTTCTCTTTACTCAGCATCCGCCTTTTTGCACAAACTCTCACCTGATCTATCAGAAGAACCTTTCTCGTTAACCAGCCTATTGTATTTTCAGTTCTTTTATCTTTATTTCCATTGTCCCCACCCTAAAGAAAGCCACCATCATTGTTTTAATGCACTAATGCCTTCAAACTAGATGTCCTGCTTGCCTCCTTTCTTCCCATGCAATCTCCTCAAAGAAGCCAGTTACCTTTATAAGATATAACTAAGTTAACAATTTATATATCTGCACATTGAATGTGAAATTATATCCCTCACTGTGATCTAGACTTCTCTATTATCTTAGCTCCTTCCTGTATTCCCAAGGCCGAATTATCCTACCCCACCACTCCTCTTCTTTATTAGGTCCTTACCATAGTAGTGCAACTTAGGGGCTGTTGAACCTGATGTTGTGTTTGCCCTGAATACCTTTCCCTAATCTCCTTGCCCTCCCCTTTGCACAACTAACTCCTTGTCATACTTTGTATCTCTATACTAGGGTGACTTTCTTAAACAAGCTGTTCTTGAGCTTTCCACTGTAAGCAGCTCTTGATTTGCTTGCCCGAATACTCTTTCATAGAACCCTGCCTAGATTCTCCACTGAATGAATCTGTCTAAAATTCTCTTTGTATCCCTCTCTGTATATGTTTCTTCTCTGCTCTCACCCTGCCTTCCCTACTCACAGGATGTAACTGATATGAGCTCAGGGTCCTCACCTGTCTTGCTCAGTGCTATAACTATAGCCTATAAAAAATGCCCAACACATAATATGTGCTCACTAAATATGCACTTCATGACTAATGGACTTTGTTAATGGATAAATGAAGAAATTAAAGGATTAAATATAAAGGACATAGGTTATGTTTTTCTCTCTGAATTTCAGTCACTTCCCACTAAGCCACTGGACCTGAGCTAGGCCAAATATCTTCAGTACCTATTTTAATGCTACCTCTCGAAAGATTTCACTGACTGGAGACAAAATCAGCCGCTCCCTCCTCTACTTCCAAAGTAATAGTATGATATTCCTCATGTTCTAATACAGTCCATCATTATGTGAACATTTCCCTATCCAAATAGATTTCTGATATCTTCTAAGCGGTGAATATCTATTTCATCTCTTTATCTCTATTACTTGGGCTCAGATGCTCAATAAACATATGCTGAATTAAATTTAAATTTTTCATGAGTAATGTAAACTACAGTTAAAATAGTTCAGAGACAAAAATACAGAAGAAAGACGTGACCACTTGAGCAGCGCAGACTTCTGTGGGGTTTGAGAATCAGCTCCCCCTCAGGCCTATCAGGAATTGCATGCTAATTGTAAACAAAAGAAAAATCTGGACCAGAAAATGCCTGAAAATTCACTTTATTTTATCACATCAGTTGTGCTTTCAAGAGGATATTGGGTTCACTACAAATGTATGAAAAATAGCAATGTAGCAAGTTTGAATGAAAAAGCAGTTTTTACTTAGAACTGTGATGTCAAACAGATACAACTTACAACTTGTTTTGCTTTATATATTTTTCCATTTTGAATAGTGCAGAAAATGTGTTTGATTTTACCTATATCTTTGCATCTAGATTATTACTGAAATTCAAGAATAAACATCACCTTTTTAAATATGTGGCAAATCTAACTCTAGAATGAAAAATGACCTGTTTTTCAATAAGTAATCTCTTCCAGTATTTTGGAAACCTAAGTATGTTACTTCTAGAATACATTAACTCAAAAATAAAGTTGATTGCAACCATACTGAAATGTATTTTGTAGCATATATATTGATGTCTGCTCTTTGACAAGAATGTCTACCTTTTCCAAAAAGATTAAGCTGCTAAATATTGATTTTATAAATTATATAAATAGTTGTAAACATCCTTAATGATCGCATCTCTACAACTCTAATTATTAGTGCCCTTCCCTATTTGCCATAAAGACCATTTTTTAACGATATAGAGGATGACACCTTTTTGTCATAGCCCATAGCTTTTCTAGATACTGAGATTAGCATTGTTTTCACATGTATTTGATTTTTTTCATTGACTTTCCTTCAGCTCCTCTACAGATAAATTATTTCAAAAATCAAAAATTTGAGAAAACACACATATGTAAGAATGGTTCTATTAGGAACATCCTGTTGTACTTAATGTGAAAACGTGCTAGTTGAGTGTGAAGAGATGAGGTGTAGTGAAAAGAAAACTATTCAAAAGTAACCACTTAAAGGTGAAAGCTTTCTCTTTTTTTTTTTTTTTAGAACAACTCTTGGGCTCATAATTCAAGGGAGTATTTTTTTGTATGTTTGTCTGTCTGTCTGTCTGTCTGTCTGTCTGTCTGTCTGTCTATGTGTATTTTTAGCTTATGCTCTTCTGCTTCTCAGACCCAGGATTTCTCAAAGTCTATCCTGTAGACAAATAGCTGTAGGGGTTTTCATGGAAGGGAGTTACACCCGGTCCAATTGGGTTGGGAAGCCACGCACACCTGTCCCTCTCTTGAGAATTTACATGCATACAGTAAAATAAAGGATCACAGAAGTTCAGGAGTAAAGTTTTCAGTTTAACCTAGAATTCTTTGACCTTATTAAACCCTAACAGTATTTTATGTGTGAAGTGTGTTAAAAGCCACAGGAACAGTTTTTCTGTGGCCTTTGCCTTGTCATAATTGCCGTGGAGAATACATTAGAGAAATTATGATTTTGTGGGCTACAATCAACTTTCATAGAATTTATACTTAATAAATCAGTTTACTGCTGCCATATGAAAGGTTAATTTGTCAGGTCATCATAGACATCAAAATATGCATACAACGCCCTTTTTATTTATATGTAAACATATGTCTTTATATGTTGTTAGCCACTTCATATGTATAAAATAATTTGAATGTATTTGAGTATTCTTTTTCCAATCTCGATTTAGAGATTCCCAGATGAATTTGACAAATTAGTGAGCCTTCAAGGAGCTAGGATTTTAAAGTGAAATTAGAAATACACTTAATTAGATAAACAGTAATTGATCTAGGAGTTGAATTGCATGAGGAGAAATTCAGAATCGGAGGCCGCATGCTGTAGCCACTGGTAGATTTGGGGTTTTATTTATTTAAAAAGAAACCATTTGTAAGCTTACTTTCAGATCATTCAATAAAGAGGAGCGATTGGATGAGACTCTCTATAAGTTCCCATCACATCTTTTTTCTTTTCTTTCTTTCTTTTTTTTTTTTTGCCTCTGGACCCACCATCTGCCTTCTTTTCAATTTTATTTTTAATGAACTGAACATAATTGTATCAAATTCGTGACCTAAATCCCATTTCATCTCCTCTTTTTAAGACCACCACTAAATTAAAAAACAAATAGATAAAAATAAGTAACTAAAAGACCACAATTACATTATCTCCCTCAACCCCATAAATTTTTCTCTCTTTTCTGAAACATCCCTATAAAATTGCTATTATTATTTCTATCCTAAAAATAATAATAATGCCTAAATCTAACATTCCTCTCTAGTTTCTGCCCACGTTTCTACTTCCCTTGGAGCAAAAACCTAGAAAGAGCTATTTTTACTTTTTTTTTTTCATTTTTTCCTCCTCTAATTCTTTCTCAAAGCTCACACAGTGTAGGCTCCACCCCTTTGTTTTCAGTCACCCACAACTGCCACTACTTACTCCATTAGGCCCATTCGCCTCCTGTGCCACTCCACAGTCTCTGTCCCCTGCACGTGACCCTCCCTTGACCCTTTGCTTCAGCCGTGTTCACCCTTCCATGCTCCCCACATGGGCCAAGCACCCTCCTTTCCCAGGGTGCTTGTTCGTGGTACATCCTCTGCCTGAAACTCTCTTCTCTCGGATTCCAAAGAGCTCATTCCCACGTTTCCTTTACGTGTTCCTGGACCAAACATGAAAAATAGTGGTCTCTCCCGGACCACTTGCACACATTAAGCACCCCACACTCTTGCATGTCCTGTCTTCCTGTGCCCTGCTTTCGTTTTCTCATGGCACTTACTCAGTGAACAAATCAATGTTTTCAATATTTACTTGTTCATTTTCTGTTATCTCACTTCCTTCAGCCCTACAATATAAGTGCCACATGGCAAATGTTTTGTTACTGTAGGTACCCACTGAGTATCTGCTGAATAAGCGAATGTGAGCATACATTGTACCAAGTGCCTGGTATGCACAGGACATTCGATTAGGCATTAAAGAGCTCAATTATGAATAAGATATAGGTTTATGGATCTGTGTAGTAGACTTACTTGGCTGAGTGTACCAGGAAGACATCATGGATGGCATTGGGCTACTTCTGAAAAACTGGTAGGATAGACATACATGGAGGTGCCTTGAAGCTTCAGACAAATGATAAATGAAGCACAGATATAGGAAGGTGTTGAGGAAATAGTAGGCTGATGTAGTTTGTCTAAAGCAAGGAATAGTGAGATTGAGAATGAAAATAAGCAGGTAGAATATGTTTTTTTCTGATTTTTTTATTGTGGTAACATATACATAACATAAAATTTTCTATCTTGACAAGTTTTTTTAAAGACTTTATTTATTTATTTTTAGACAGACAGGAAGGGAGGGAGAAAGAGTGGGAGAGAAACATCAATGTGTGGTTGCATCTCGCACACTCCTCACCAAGGAACCTGCCCCACAACTCAGGCATGTGCCCCGACTGGGAATTGAACACATAACCCTTTGCTTTGCAGGCCTGCACTCAATCCACTGAGCCACACCAGCCAGGGCTATCTTGACAAGTTTTAAGTGCACCACTCAGTGATATTAAGTATATTAAAATTGTTGTGCAACATCATTCCTCTCCAGATCTCTTCCCATCTTGTGAAGCTGAAAAGCTACACGCAGACATTGCCTCCCCGGACCTGCTACGGTCCAGCCCCTGGCAAGCACCTCTCTCCCTTTGTTTAATCTCCCCTCTTTCTCAACCCCCAAAGCTCTTCCAACCACCAGTCCACTCTCTCTGTTACCGTGAGCTGGGCTTTTTTCTTTCTCTTTTTTTTTTAGATTCCACATAAAAGTGAGATCATGCAGTATTTGCCTTTCTGCGTTTGGTCTATTTCACTTAGCATAATGTCCTCAAAGTTCATCCATGTTGGCACAAATGAAAGGATTTCCTTCTTTTTTTAAAGGATGAATAACATTTATGTGTGTGTGTGAGAGATGATAGTTCTATTTTTAACCTTTTGAGGAATCGCCATACTGTTTTTTGTAGTGGCTGCACTATGTACAGGGTTCTATTTCTTCCATACCCTTAACGAAACTTATTTCTTGTCTATAACAGCCATTCCAGGTAGTATGAGTGATATCTCATTATGGCTTTGATGTTTAAAATTTTGTTCATATACCTGCTGACAATCTGTATGCCATCTTTGGAAAAATGTCTAGTCAGGTACTTTGCCCATTTCGTTTGTTGGGTTATTTGTAGGTTTTTTTGTTTGTCTGTTTGTTTTGCTATTGAGTTATAAGGCAGGTAGAATGCATTGATGCAAAATAATGCAAACATCAAAATACCCTTTCCTTCCCTTCAAATATTTGCAAATCTATTTTTTTTTAATTCAGAGACAGGCATTATCTCTCTACCTTATCTGTATTGGTTGTATAGACCTTACTAGTTTCACCAGTTTTAGCAGAAACTATTATCTATTTATATATGAGAGTGTGTTTGCAAATGTGTATGTATATACCCCCTGCTCTAGAATAAGATCCTCAAAGGTAAAAACTGATGTGATTCATATACTTTTTTCTATTTCTTCCTAAGATCACTCCTTCAACCCAGTAGGCATCTGTTGCGGTAACGGAGGCATATACCTTTTAGAGTAAAAGTGCCAACCTAAAACACTGAGAAGGTAGATTGAGGAAAATCTTTAAAGGTTCTTTAATGCTGGCCAGTTTGAGTTGGTAGGTAGGAAATGGAAACCTACATAACATTTTTGAACTTGAAAATGACACTCAAGCTTGCGCAGTAGAGAGATTGATCTAGCATCATAGATTTTATTACAGCAGGGAGTTTTCAGAACAGGGAGGCAATCTGGGGGATAATTCCAATAGGCAATTCCAACTAGTTAAGAGGTAATGAGTATTTGAAATGGAGTGGAACCAATGAAGATTGAAAAGGAGAAAAAAAGGGAAGACTATTGTTTGGGTATCAGCCGTAGTTCATAAGAGCCATTCCCAGAAAGGAGGAAATAGTAAGATTTTCAGTAGAAGATGGTTTGGGGTTTAGATACTAGACCTGGAGGTGTTGGCCACCAAGCTAGAGATGTTTAAATATATTTGGATTTAAGGAAAAAGGTCAATAGTAAAGATACCAATTTTGAATATACTTGCAAAGACCTAATAATGATTAAAGCTCTGGTTGATTACTGTCATTGTTTTTTCTTATGAAGAATTAGAATAGAGTGAGGAAGGAAAAAAATTTCAAGGTGTCCTTTGAATTAATGTGGGTCTTGTTTGTCAGTAAAAACCCAAATTGTGAATACAGAATTAAAAGAAATTTGGGTTAACCTGTAAGTAGTAAATATACTCAAATAATAATTTTAAAAAAACAATCTCCACATAGCAACAGAATTTAATAATACCATGGTAATGGTCTTTCCATGGGTTGCTATATAATTAATGTCCCCTTTTTATTTGTTGTATGGTATGATCAACTAATTATTCATTCATGTCAGCTAATATCCATTATGGTCTTATTTTGTGCCATATACTTGGATTAAAATTTTTGATGAACCAACTACTCCTTTTCAAGATGCTTGCTGTGTAGTAATTATAGACATGTAAGAAAACACATTGACACGTTTTGCTTCTGATGCTAGAAATACTTGTATATTCCATCGAAGGTATCAGTGAGCCAGTGTTTTGTCTGCTGCTGGGGATAAATGTGATAATTTAGAAGAAAGGTGTTAAATGTATTGTCTGGATAGAAGAGCGTGTGCCGTCACTCTTGGCCCCTCCAGTAATGGGAGAGAATGTGAACAGCAGAGCATGAAAATGAGTTTTCTGGACATCACAGCTCTGTAGACAAAAACTCAGGTACAAAATGTTGCGTATTATTTAGTAGAACTTCCAGCATATTGCATAAATATTGCATGGGTTACTGTGGCACGTGACGAAGCTACATCAGTTATCTTTGTCTGTCCCAAGGAGGAGTTAGGACACTGTCTTATAAAGAGTTTTAATCAGGGAAACACATGACCTAATTAGCAATGCCCCTGACATCAGCACGGTACATAAAACAATGGGAAAGGAGGGTAGAGGTCAAAGGGAGGATTGGGAAGGGTATTGCAATAATTAAGGAATTTAGGGGAGAGATCCAGATCATGTTTTCTTGATTACTGGAAGAAGGGATAGAGAGAAGTAGACAGAGTTGAAATTTCAAAAGCAGTTTCACGAGATTTGGTAATTGCCTTAGTGTGAGAATGAGGAAGGAGATTGCTTAGTTATCTAGTTCAAAAAACTAGATGGATAGACGTGGTATCCACCGGAAAGGAAAAGTGAGAGCAGAAGTATGTCTGATAGAAAGTCATCAGGTTATTTGTGGATAGGAGGAGCCTGTAACTATCCAGGAAAAGATGTTTAGTAGATAGGTATTGAATGGCTTTGGAACTCAGATGAGAGATCTAGGCTGGGGATTTCAGAATCACTGATTTATAAGTAGTAATCGAGCACCTACGAGGAGATGAGTTAGACTTTTAGGAAGATTGTAGTTAGAAAAGACAGAATATAGGATAGACGCCCAAGAATACAAAGGTTTCGGGAATGCCCACGGGTATCAAAGAAACTGCTGCCAAGGATACAGATGGCAAGCAAGTTTGGGATTCAAGAGATAATGTCCAAAAAACCAAAAACATAAAGGTATCAAGGGATCCAGTTAAAGCAATGGCAGTTCTGGGTTGAAAAGGATGGCAGTGAAGCTGCAGCAGTGGCTGATGGCAGTGAGGGATTACCTAGAGGAGAGAACAGGCTGAATTCAGATCGTACTCTGGGCTAGAAACAAGTAGAGTGACAATTTACATACAGATAGATAGATAGCTAATAGATAGGACATAGATAGATACAGGCATACATACATACAGAGTTACAGACTATACATATATGTATATGTGTGTATATATCTGTATATGTAGAGAGAAATAGATATATAGGTACAGAAATAGATAGCCATCCCGCAGTACGTGTGCATTCATGATTTTGTAACATGTTAACTACCTCTCTTCTTGTGCTGCAAGTTAACTGAGGAAACTTGCCTTGCAAATTCCTTGTTGTACCTTATGATCCATAATACAATAATGCATAACTGTAAAATGATAAAAAAATATTAATTAACAATAATACAGGGGTGGACAAAGTAGGTTTACAGTTGCATTGGGATGGTCTTTTGTGTTAATAAAGCTATTGTAATCCTCATAACCTGTATGCCTTTTTCCTTGTGAACAGCAGTAAACCTGCTTTTGTTCACCCCTGTGTATTGAGATATTCAGGATGATTTATTCTTGAAAAGATGAAATTTATTTCTCTGGTCACTAGGGATTCAGTTTCGAATTTTGGTCCATAAGCTTGATCAGCATCTTTCATTAGAATGACCCTAGTTATATGGGAAAAGCTGCCCAAAGCAAATTAGGGCTGTGTTAGCCCCACGTAGACACATCGCAGCTCTTTTTATTGAAGTCTTCTAAGTGGTGATTTGTGTCAGGAGCAAGAATTACAAACTCTTCATATTTTTAGCATTTTGATACCTCCACACACTGGGCACATTTCTACAGCACATGTGGCACCTTTGAAAATGTTAAGTCACATCAGAACAATTACTTTGCAATTTAGCTTTCTGGAATCAGTGGTGCAGAAGGTCTCTTGGTAAAGATTAGGTCTGAAATAGTTGTATTTCTTTACCTGCTAATTTGGACTCATGGTTTATAGAGATTTGGCACAGTCCCGGAACCTTCCCTCCAGCCAGCTTGTCGCTGCAGATGGCATTGCCTTCCTGGACAAGCTGAATCCTCTGGTCACAAAAGTAAAATAGCATTTATTTATGTCCTTGGCTGGTCTTGCTCACCACTTTTATTCACTTCATTAATCATGAAATTGTGGTTCTTAACTCTTGATACTCCTGACTGGTGGTAGGCATTTTAAAAACTCTCTAGGTTGATCATCAACAAATAAAAACTAATAGATCGCATTTTTAAAGTCATGTTAGTTACTCATACACATGGATTCTATAAATGTCAGGGTAAACGTAAAGTTTACCCTTAAGTAGCTTACACTCTAAGCCATTCTTTGAATTCTTTAAGAATATGATTGGAGGCCCGGCTGTGTAGCTCAGTGGATTGAGCGCGGGCTGGGAACCAGAGGGTCCGGTTCGATTCCCAGTCGGGGCACATGCCTGAGTTGTGGGCCAGGTCCCCAGTGAGGGCCATGTGAGAGGCAACCACACATTGCTCTTTCTCCCTCCATTCTCCTCTCTCTGAAAATAAATAAATAAAATCTTAAAAAAAAAAGAATGTGATTGGTTCTTTTTTAATAGAAATTATTTTCTTTACAAATCTGAGCTTATTATTTATATATCAAAGAATTTTAAAAGCATTCAACACTACCAATGAACACAACCTTTAGAAAAATACATCTTAGTTAATCCATTAAATACATTTAATTATTTTTTGAGTTCTGAGTTCAAGGATACTTATTGTGTCTATCACTAGGCCAACAAAAATAAAATTATTGTACCCAACCCATCATCTAATTTTTTCTTTGGAATGGGCCGTTGACTTAGATTTTACATCTAACTATATAATACTAAAAGACTGAACAATAATACATATAGTATCTGTGTAAGAGGTATTTCATAGGGATACCTCAACTTTCATTTCTAGTTTGGTCTTTTTGCAAAACCAACTAACTTCAAAATAAATATTTTGCTAACTATAACATTCAAGTAATAAAAAACAGTTTTTATAAACTTAGAGAACCAACAGTATTTCCTTTAGAACCACCTACATTTTTGCATTTTATTTGAATTCTCCTGCCTTCCCTACTGTCCTTGTATAGGCAGAGGAATTCATATAGCGATTTCTTCTGCCTTCTGTTTGAGTGAGATATGCCTTTAATACCCCATTTATCTATCAAAAGCTGTAAGTTACATTTTTAACTTATTCAGAGATTACCACAGTATTGTTCAATTACTCAATATGGAGGGCTTTATAGATTTTCAAGACAACGTTGAATATCTTGATGAAGATAGCATTTCACTTAAATGAAAGTATTTATTCATAACCCTATTGCTATCATATCATAAAGCTCACAAATGGTTGGATTTGGCTCCTCAGTCATCATCATATATATGAATATTCCTCATCTGACACATCCATTTTTAGTATTTTGGTAAACAAGCCTAAGAGTTCTTTGTGCTCTCCATGTGCAGGTAAATTATAGTATCCCCATTTTGTAGATGAGGAAAGAGTGTTGAAGAACGTAAAGTACTGCATTCATTTAAGCTAACTGGTATTTTCTTGGATTATACCTTTGAATCAGGAAGGAGATGTTAATAAGAAGAAAAAAGTAGAGAACAGATGCATAACACTTTGCTTCAGCCTCTGAACAGGCACATTTAGTTTAATATTAGGAAAAGATATACCCCTAGAAGTCACTTTCTGTTTCATAGAGAGGCTGCAAGTGAGACCTGAGGGAAAAAATAAATGGGTCACCGGGGGTGTGCATTGACCTCCTTCCTGGGGAAGTAACGAGTCTGAACACTGGTTATAGATTGCATTGGTCATGTATTAAAATGACAGATGGTTTTCACATTAGCTTTCATACAAGTCTCTTAATGAAACCTATTGTAACTTGTCAGATGCAACTTAAGAATTGAACTAGACATTGATGGACAAGACCTTCCACTGACTATTGAAAACATGTAGATTCTCCCTGATTAAATTGATGCTTCTGACTTTAATGAGCTGCTATCGATTGGGTGTTTACTGCTACAATATATTACTATATTGCTGTTCACAATGCCATAGTTAAGAGGTTGTAAGCATTTCTGTTATAAATCTTTTTTTTCCCAAAGCTTGTAGCTCTATCATAAAATAAGCCAGCAAGAAGCAGTCACTTTGCTAATTATTTTCCACAGTTAAATATATATATTTAGTAACTTTAATTTTATTTGAATAATCAGAAAAATGAAGACTTGGGTTAGCCTATGAATTGCATGAATATGTAATAAAGAGTTCTTCTTGTTGAAAAGATTTATTATAATAAGCTTTATTGAACTACCTCATAAGACCACAAAAAATAGCTCTAAAAGTAGTAAATGGAAAAGGACATTTTTCCAACTTCTCCTAGAGTTTAAATCATGGACCATGAGCTTAGAACTTAAGATGGTTTTATCTACACCATTATTAATAAATAATAACTATAAGACAAGGACTATCCTGAACTGAAAAGAGGAGAAATTGGCATCTGTCATCTTATTCTAAGTTATTTTTCTGGACCCTGAGAACATTTAAAAATATGCACGTATTTTTATTTTATTTTTAAACAGTAAAAGGCTGATTTGGGAGCACATTTTAATTTAAAGGGGTATTTCTGTCTCTAATTTTTGAGAGAAATGTCCCCTTTTCCATACTGTTACATTTATGAATGTGATACATTTAAGCACCTAGTGCATTTTTTCCTCTCTCTGGAGTAAGCATTTAAATGTTTGCTGGGTGATTTAGTGAATGAATGAATCAGTAAAGTTAGGAGAATATTGATTTCATCTCTCTAATTCTAATGAAATTTTGAATATTTCTTTGTCAGAAGAGTATCAGTTTCTCCCTTAATACTTTAAAACTTCAGTTCTGTATTTACCTCTTAGAATTGAATAAAGAAGAAAGCTTTTTGAGTGTACTTGCACCCGTGACTTGGGGCGCTGTTCCAGAAGCATTCAGGGGTTCTTGGCCAGGCTGGTAGACACAGGTATACTCTGGGACTGCTCTTTTCTGGGAGATTTCAGTGTGTTGAATACAGTGGATTGTCACCAGGAACTGAGATCAAGAACATATCTGCTTTATACCAAATTGGAAAAATCTAAACAAAAGAGAGCTTGCTTATTGCCCAAAAGAAGCATATTTTAGAAATTACTAAAAATGAATCACTGAGAAGTCCTTCTGGTATATTATATATTACATAAGGTCTTGCGTCATTGCTAAGTATTCTTAATATAGGTGAAGTTTTCTAAGTTCTGTCATATTTATAACTACCTAAGTGTCATTATATTGTATATACTTTCATGGTTTTTGAGAAAATAATGCATGACATTTTATGTTCCACAATATCTGTAAAATCACTAGATTTACCGATCATATTCTGTTTGATTTTTGGTGGAACTAAATGAAGACACCATTTAAATGTGGCTACTAAGCACAATGGTCCAGACACAAAGGATTGAGTTGATTCAGACAAATTTTTAATTGTTTTAAGGTATGTAGAAATACATATTAACACTAATATGCTTCCGTTGTCTGATTTACACAGTTTTCAATAACATCTCTCAATGGACATATTTGCTATACTTTTAGTTCAATGAAACACAGGAGGTGCGTGGGTAGAGATTACAGCGGTATATAATCATGCTGAATGATATCTACAATTCAAAGAAGCACCAGTTTGTACGATTTAATAGAGGAAGAAAGATTCAGAAAATACAACTGATTTCTCTCATGGTTATATAATGAATGAAAGAGAGTGCTGTGGAAAAAAAATTAGAAGGCCTGGTTCTCTCTGCACTAGGATCAATGGGAGTTTTATAGCAGATGATTTCTCTCGCAGCTAGAGTTTGGTTCATGGAGCTATGTGGATTTATAATGGCCACAAGTGTTGAATTTGGACTGAATATGTTTTTCAGTTCTATCCACAGACACCAAAGTTAGACAGAACCAGAAAATCTTAACAGCGTTCCATAATAATCCCTTCAATTTCTAAATAATATCCAGAAAAGCTTTTTAAGACTTTTTTTCCCTGCACAACATCAGAAGTAAAAAAAGGAAGTGAGATATTCATGCTAACTCCCAGGACTCTGGGAAAAACATGTTTTGTCTCAATCATTCTGCAGACGATGAGAAAACTGATACGTTCTTCAACCTGTGATGATATTCTACAGACACACGCTCTCTCTTTCGCTTTGTCTTTCTTAACAGTGCATGTCAACCTGATTATATTTAAGAGATTATTATCCTCAGTTTTTCTTTCTTGGGTTAAACCTCTTTGAAATCTTATTAAGGAGGAGAAAAGATAATGCCAGAAGAGGGGGAAATGCAATTAAAAGCAGGGCAGAGAAGGCAGAAAATGAGAGGACAGTAATCTCAAGAGGAGGAGTAAGAAACAGACCACATGCGGCTACCCAACTACCGTTTTCTAGCGCACACCAAAGGAAGATGTTTTCTTAATTCTCTGGTGTCCCCACTTCCTGAGAGCTCCCAAGTGCTACGCCAGTGTTTCACTTCACTGAAATGATTTCCTGTACTTATGGTAATTACCCAGGCTCCGAATTTGACCTGCACTCCCAAAGATGGGCTAATTCTTAAATTCAGTTCGTTCTGAATTAAGGACAAACTCCAAGGCAATGGCAAGGCTGTAGGTCTGTATGGAGTGTCACTGCATCTTTCCTCTCAGAGATCTGCGCCATTAACTAAACCCATCATCTTTCTTGTTTATCTTCAAGTCTAATATGTCTGTTTTCTGACCTTCGACAGTGCTATGTCCACAATGCCCCCACACAAAAAGCATTTCCATAGAAGCAAAAAGAAAAAAATACTTATCATTTACATAGTTCTAGGATTCTTATTTATGCAATTGCTTAAAATAGACATGTTCTTGGTAGGAAACAGCTCCTCTAAGGGATGAGGCACAAAGTGTACTGTTTTTCAAACACTGATACATACACACCTTTTGCTAATCCCCAAGCGCAACCTCAGATGTGAACATTTTCCCCCACCTGTGAGCTAACACTTTCCACACACTCATGTAGAAAAAGCAAACTGGTTCGTGACTGTGTCCAGTGTGGAACCATTTTAAAAGCTAACTTCATAAGAATAGTTTTGGTAAAATCCTTGGTCATCCACAACTTTGTTGTTTAATAAAATGAAACAGAAAAGAAAGGTAGCAGCTTACTTTCCAATCTCATGAAGATGAAGTCTTACTATTTTGTTCTTAGTTTCTCTAGTTAAAGAATCAGGAAACAAAAGTAAGCTTTAATTTATGGCTAAGAAAAAAAAAAACTTGGAGTGTGCCAATTGAATAAACACAGGAAAATTTTTCTAGCTAAAAAGAGAAAATAAGTTAATTAGCAGCTGTCGAGTTTATACACCAATTAACTTTCAGGCATCAGATCAGTCTTGTTTCTTATAAATTGTGTATTGTAGAAGTTAAAAGCAAAGATTAAACTAGAGCATAGTTTCTCAATCTTGGCACTACTGGTATTTTGGAACAAGTAATTATTTGTTGGGGTGAGGGAGGGACTTTTCTGGGGTAGGATGTTTAGCAGTGTCCCTGGTCTCTGGTCTCTACCCACTAGAAGCCAGTAGTCCCTCCCTTCCACCGGTGTGACAATCAAAAATATCTCCAGACATCTCCAGACATGGACAGATATCCCCAGGGAGGAAAGGATGCAAAATGCTTGCCTCCTCCCCATTGTAAGAATAGCCACTCTAGGGTAGTATTAGCCAAATTTCTTTTCCATCCTTTGTGAAGACAATGCACATAATAGATGTGCTTACCCAATGGAGTTGCAAAGATTAAAAAGTTAAAGTGCTCAGAACACTGTCTGCATATGGTAAGTGTGCAAGAACAATGTGGGTTTATTATCATAGACACACAGTTATGAGTGACAGTTGCTCTGAACAAAGAGTGGACATTCTTTGTTGCAACCATTTGGCTGTGAGATGGACTGACATCACCCGCGTTTATATTTATTTTCAGGATTATTACACGATATACATTCCATTCTTGTTCTATTTTACATAATGTTTAGTAATGATTTCCCCTTTACCTACCTCTAAGAACTAATAAGCCAGAAATTACAACAGGAATACATTGTTTAATTTTATGTGGAAAGGATTCAAGGCTTAAATTTATATCATGACAATGGATGAAGTAATTTTATTCTCCCATTCCCAAACCCAAGTAATGGGAAATTTGAATTTAACATTTCAAGACCCAGGGCACACGCTTTGTGGAATTCAACTGCAAATATAGCTCTGTGATCCTGGCAAAAATACTAAGCTTTTTACTTTGACTTTTCAGAGCTTTCTTCCCCAATTTCTAGATTTTTTCAGAGGGTTTATCTGGAGGATTAGAAAGGACACCGTGAGGAGGAGATGCGATGTGCAGGTGGTGATTCTGTTGACATCAGCGGGGAACAGTCTCATTAGATTGATAAGCTGCCACGTGGAACTCACTGCATAGGTATTTTCCCCACGGTCTTCTTATTGATTCGGGGCCAGATGCATGTTGGTACAGACTGATGAATTTAAGAACAGATCTAATGACTGCCTAATGTAGCCTTGAAAACAACAATTAGGCCTGCAAAATGATAAGCTTTTTACCCTCAAGACATTATTCTACAGACAAACCGATTTGTCGGAATTGTGTTTTCTTCATTCGTGGCACATCTGTATGGAATGTGTTAGCTAGTAAAAGTTTAGTTCTGCTGGAAAGAAATCTAAACCTGAAGCTAAAAGCTCTATTTGCAATATGGTTCTGCCACTTTATCGCTGGGACCTGGACAAGGGGACATTATTTCTTGGGCCTCTGTTTCTGCCAGTATAGGGCTTGATCTACACCAGTGGCTCTCAGTGCGTGGTCCCTGCACCAGCTGCACGAGCATCACCTGGGACATGTTAGAATTGCAGATCCTCAGGCCTGGTACCACACCTATTGTATTGAAGCTCTGGATATGTGACCAAGATACCTGTAATTTAACAGATCTTTAGGTGATTCTGATTTATGATAAAGGCTGAGAACCACTACTCTAGGTGAGCGAGCAATCCGTAAGTATTTTCTAAGTTCTGTGGGACAAGAAGCAAAATCAAAGATATGATGCCGCTATTAACATAAAAAGAGAGATCAAATTTTGACATAATTTAACATAATAATAATTAAGAACAATTTTTGTAATATGAGTCTATTAACAAAAAGACGTCGTTTTTAGGAAGGAGACTATTTTGGTGAGTTTGAATTCAAAATGAATGTTCCCTATCATCGAATGGACGCATATGTCCACCTGTAAAAGTCACCCTTAGCTCATGGACCATACACACCAGGTGGCAGGCGGGATTTGGCCTTCGGGCCAGAGTTTGCTGCGCCCGACATAGAGGATCGCTTGAGTCTACTCCATTTCCACCCTTGGTGAGTCTATCTGTAGCAGTGATAATGTTATTTGAAATTGAGAACCCAAAGTACAAGTCGTGCCCCTTCACCCAGAACCCACTCCCATCCACCCACACCCCCTGTGCGTGTGTGCCTTTCATGAAAACTACAAGGCCAAAATGAGTTCTCATATTGCTGAGATGATTTCTTCTGGAGTAAAAGACAAATTCTATTCATGGTCTTATAGATAGACTTCAAACATGCTGTCATATCCATTAGCGATATTCTTCATGAGTTCTTCATTGCCTCTTGAGAAAAAGACTATTAAAAGTTAACAGTGTTTCAGAGACTAACTGAAGTGAAGCATATCAAGGTCATGGGTTCTTCTAAAGAAGACAGAAGCAGGAATTTAAGATCCCAAGCAATTAGCTCTTATCAGACTCTGAATAAGACACATCATTCAGATTCTCTTTTACTTATCCAGGTGGGAATACTAGATACAAATATCTCTTTAAATCAAAGTTTCCATCATAAGTAAAAACAGAGGGAGGGCATAAATTAGTTGAATCAATTCATTTGCTTTTACCCGAAGGTTGCCTCCTTCAATTAATTCAGTTGACTAGTTTAATTTCTTTATATATTCATTAGGGCATTGATGAGGCTATGATTATTCAGTTTTAAACATTGCTTGGGTTTCATTTCCTCTAATCCCCTTAACTCAGAACCACAGCAGTGTCTCCGTTTTCTATGCTGTGTGTTATGAGGAAGAAGGGTCCAGCGTTCCTCCACTCTATTCTAAGCATATCTGTGGTGGGCCCTGGGCACCTATGCACCTGGTCCTTAACAGAGCCCAGGTCCTTGGCCATAGGCTATGTGGAAAAGGGGGAAAGAGGTGAGACATTATCTG
>PVJI01015140.1:0-41971 GCA_004026765.1 Micronycteris hirsuta | reverse complement strand
AAGTTCATCACCACCCAGCCTTTATTGTATGAAATGTTGAAGGGAGTTATATGAGGTATGGAGGAATATCAACAGGGGAGTGGTAGGGGGAGAGGGTGGGAATGGGGCACAGAACAGGTAGCATAAATGGGAGGTAGACAACAGACAGGGGGAGGTTAGAATAGTATAGGAAGTACAGGAGCAGAAGGACTTATGTGTATGACCTATGGACAAAAGTAAAGGGAGGGGAAAGGGGGGTAAGGGGGTGGGGGAAAAGAAGGGGGGGAAGTGGGGCAACTGTAACAGCATAATCAATAAAATATAGTTAAAAAAACAAAACAAAACTGCCAACACCTTAGCATGAGTCAAGACACCAGTACCAACTGTTCTAGTCAACATATTTTTTCCTGCCAGACCATCACGGTTTAAAAAAAAAAAAGCCAGTCACTTAAGGATATTTTTGAAGTACTAAAATTTATTATTTACTATATCTTGATCCTTACATTACATGTCTTTATTCTGTGTCACAAAATGGGAAGTACTAACAAAGCACTTAGGTGTTTGAGTTGTGAGTTGAAGTAGCTGCTTTTTCCATGGAACATTGTTTTCACTTGAGAAAATGAGTGACACTTAAAGGAAAACAATTGAGAGTATTTATTAACAAGCATAGAAATTTAAGCTTTCAACCAAAAATTAGCGTTTGAGACACATGTTCACCACAGTGAGCTTGACAGCTTTCCAATATTTAAAATTTGTTGTAATGACATTGGTGGTAATAACTGTGGTTTTTAAAAATGTAAAATGAAATTTCACCATTTGAATGATCTGCCTACTACCTCAGTAAACCAGTATTTTCAAATGGCCAGTGCTTGATGTTATAAAATCATGTATGAATAAAGACTCCATTCAAAATGTATGGTAGACCCATGGGTTATAATGTAATGCAATTTGAAAAGTTCATGATATGGTTTCAGATTACACAATAAAAATAACCTTTAAGAAATGACCTCTTGTCAAATTTTTAGTATAGCATTGAAGAAGAGTAAAAAGCCATGAGAATTTGAAAAGGCTGTTAATGAATGCTTCCCCCCCCCCCCCCCCAATGTTGTGTCTTTGTGAAACCAGATTTTCTTCCTGGGCTAATAGCACATATCACAACAATTTGCATGGAGTTGGAACCATTTTCTTTTGTCAGACATTAAAGAGATTGGTAAAGATGTGAATTAATACGTTTAAGTTTTTTTCAATGTAGTAAATATCAATAGATAAAAGACCACATAAGTGAAAACTCGTTTTTGTTAAGTTTAAGGGTACCTGAGGCCAAAAAGTTTGAGAACTACTGGTCTATTCAATTTTTTAAATGTTTCCTTTTGCACAGATGCTACCACATAATACCTTGGTATTTTACATGTGGCAAATGAAACTAAATATTTGAACCTGCTCTAGGAAGAAGTATGCACAATAAAGAGTGAAAATCCAATAAGAAAGCACATAAGTACTTGAAATAATCATCTACTAAAAATATTTGAGATACTTGACAAAGCACCCAGACTTCATTCTTGTGTATTCACAGTGGTCTCAATGTGTGTAATGGGCAGTCTGCCAGGAGAGAATAGAAGTAAGGGAAGGATACCCCTTCTACCTTTCTTCTCATTCTGTTCCCCCCACCCCACCCCGTGGCAGCTGCTGACTCTCCACCCCCCTTTTTTTAATAGAAAAATTTACATATTTATATGTAAAATTTATGAACAAAAACAAAACTTCTTGCCCTCACTGACCATCCATTCTGATAAAGAGAAGACCACTAAAGAAAATCCTTTTATGTACAACATTGTGGGGTGCAAAAGAAAATTTCCTGCCTGTTAATAATTAATTTTAGGTTGCATCCAGAATTATGAAAATTTTGACCATCTAGCAAAGGTTTACATTCTTCTTTTAAAAAAGTTTATTATAGACATACCATGCTGTCAAAAAGAAAATTATGTAGCCAATTTCATATGTGATGGATTGCTTCTGTTTTGTATTCTTAATACCATGAAAAATTGCAGAAATTACTTCTTCCCTCTTTGAAATTGGAAATGGCTTAGTCATTCCTTTTTAAAAGGAGCTCTTTCTCTGAACACAGTCTCTCCTCAACGGAAATACTAGAAATATTTTTAAATGCCAAGAGCTAAGTGAACAGCTTACTCCAAAACATTTAAATGTTATAGGGTGGACTATCTCCTTTAAAATACTTCTTTAAAATCTGAGGCCTTTGGCATTGTAGAGAGAGATTCTTTAGTCTGCATTAAGATTGTTCAAATCTCAAGTGTGTGCTTAAGAATCTCTTTAGAATGCAGATTGGTGTTTATGTTGAAATAGGATTCGGGGAAGGTATTGGCTGAACGTTGGGGATGTGTGTCTTGAGTAAGTGAATCCCTTTGTTCTCTAATTGGTTATGGCTTTACTTATGTAATGTTTGTAAAAGGTTATTTTGCATTAAAATCAAACTCACAGGATTGACTCTTGAATTCTAGACTAACTTTGAATAATTGGACCTGCAGATTGACTATCCACCATTTGAAAAAAATTTTTACAATGAGCATGAAGAGATAACAAACCTCACCCCACAGCAGCTGATAGATCTCCGGCATAAGCTCAATCTTCGGGTAAGTCAGTCATTGCGCCAGATGTTTTTTTAATGCATTTTTAATTTTATTTTTTTTATCACCTTTTATACTCCCATACCTTCTTCTACCTTCACTGCTTCCTTCTACTGCCCTGCCCCCCAGATATTCTTTTAAGTTAAATAGTAGTATTTAGGGTTAGTAGTATTCTTACTCAAACTAAAATAATATTGAGTTAACTTTCTAATGGTGTCTGTACTGTCTTTGGTAGAGTAATAATATGTTCCTTGGGCTCATGTGTCTTGTTTTTATTGTATTATTAGTCTTCCAGCTCTTTTAGGATAGGATTGTTTTTTCTTTCATATGATACATAGATGCTAAATTGTTTGGGTAACTCTGTATGTTGTGTAGTACAGTAAGTCATTGAGATCTTAAAATTAATCAGCAAGTGTTTCTCCAGTGAATACAGTGTGCTGAGAATGGGTGGGCCAGAGATAAAGGGTAGGAGTCCCCATCTTCAGGAAGAGGAGACAGGATTAGTAGATGTGAACAATATGTACAGTCAGAATACGTCAAAATTGTGATACACTTGGCTTCTCAAATTACATACAGCAGTTTTTTTTTAAATAGAAATTAACACCTTTTAAAAAACACGCATGCACTTACTTCACAGTAATTGTTTAAATAGTCCTCCTGAAAAGTTTAGGTTCCACATTGGCCACATTATTCAGGGTGCTGCTAGATACTAAGTGAAATACACCTAGATACTATGGTAGTAGCTACTCTGGTACAGACAGCTTTCTGGCCTATGCCTTACCAGTTCCTGTGTGATGTTTGAACTTCTGTGTTTTCAGGGGTGCGTGTGTGTGTGTTTTCCAAAAGTCCTCCCTCCCCCATAAAAATGCTTGACAGTGGCTGAACCATCACTAAGTGGGACATTAACTCTTCAGACATGACTAAAGATGGAGGTGGTAGAAAATAGCTTCATAGCCAGTGGGTATAGACCTGTCATATTTAGAGCTCATTTGCCCTCTATTTTAAGAGTAAATTTTATTTTTTCTACCGTCTGGCTAATAGTGATGCAAAATGGTTTAAAAAATTAATGAATTTTTCCAATTCATTGAACAATATTTTTTTAAATTTCTTATAGAAAGTTAATTTTGATTAAAGAGATGTCTAGGCACGTAATCATTTTATTATATGACAGTTATCTCAGGAATATTTTCCTGGAGTTTTTTTACATGAGATTTTAGATCTGTTATTTTTTTTACCTTTTCAAACAGCCTATGCTTTTGGCTATAGACTTATATTTTCACTTTATACTCAAGCTAAGTGCTAGATACTGGTAAATACTTTTGAACTTCCAGTGCTGCTGATTTTGAAGTACAAGTCATTCCTGGAAGTTGTCTTTATCTCCAGGTCTCTGGTGCTGCACCTCCTAGACCAGGAAGTAGTTTTGCTCATTTTGGGTTTGATGAACAACTGATGCACCAGATTCGGAAATCTGAATACACACAGCCCACTCCAATACAGTGCCAGGTGAGTAGAACATAATGGAAGAAAAACGAAGTAGAATGATAGTTAGTCGCTGTATTTGTTTTATAAACAAGTTAAATTGATAAAACACAAGTTAGTGCAGAACTGTATTGACATGGATAGAAATGTGTTCATATATTCCCTCTCTGGCCTAGTCTTCAACTTTTGCTTCAAATAAGGGGGTGAGGAGAGACATACATGAGTATTTTTGAAACCGCAAAAATTAAAGAGCAAAGTGAATTATTTACCACTCTAAAAAGTTGCTAAAGGAGCTGGGAAATGTTTTGTATCTGATAAGTGTCTCGAAAATATGATCTGAAGAAAATAGTTCATTAGGCCTAAACTCAATAAAAAATACTTCTGGGTGGACAGATTTAGCACTCTCAGTGCATAGCAGTTCTTTGTCTGCGAAAGTAGTAGCTTCTGTTCCACATTTAATTATGAGATTTATTCATTCCTACACAGAAGATGAGAATTTTCTGGATATGGATCAGGTAGCCTATACCTTGTTAAGGGGACAAGATTTTTAAATTTTAGCAATCTACTTATAAATTACAATTTTTTATCCCTATATTTTAAGCAAAATGGAGTCATTCACATTTTGTAAATGGTGGTTGATCCATATGAACAGAATGATAATGTTTCTTACAAATCAAGAAGTTGAGGGGAATGCTAGGTGTTTTTTGTTATTTTGTATTCAGTATGCCTAACCCAGGATATTTTTGTTCCAGTGGAAATAAATGTCATTAATAGTCATTTGCCCTTCCCCAGGATTTCCTTCAGGACACCTTTAAAATAGAAGGTTGAGAGTAGATATACTTTATTTTTTCTCTAGGGTGTGCCTGTGGCATTAAGTGGAAGAGACATGATCGGTATTGCCAAAACAGGCAGTGGAAAAACTGCAGCCTTCATCTGGCCCATGCTGATCCATATAATGGACCAGAAGGAACTGGAACCAGGTGACGGACCAATTGCAGTGATTGTGTGCCCCACTAGGGAGCTTTGCCAGCAGGTATGTGCCTTGTGTGGAATGCCTGCCTCCTTTCATATGTGAACTAGCAAGGGACTAACCAGTCAAGTGGGTAGAATTACCAGGAAACTTTTTTTAGTTGTAGTGAAATACAACAAAATTTCCTGTTTTAACCATTTGTAAGTGTACAGTTCGGTGGTGTTGAGTACATTCATATTGTGGTGCTACCAGGAAACTTTTGGAAAATATTGTTACATATTTTCTGTGTAACTAAATACACACGTTTCCTTAAAATACTACTGTTTTAAGAGAAAAAGTGTGATACAGGAATTGTTTCTACTGTGTGCTCCCTGTGTTTTCCTCCTGGATAAATCATTTTGCTCGGTAGCAGTGCAGTGACAGGGCCGGGAAGAGAAGTGGAGAACGAATAATAAGATCTTAGATAGCCTGTTGAGACATGATAATGATCATCTGTTCACCTATTTTATGAATAAAACTGATATTAAAGTATTTTCTAGCTTTTTATTTTCTGTGGCATTGCATTCTGCGTGTTTTTTAGCATTCCCATTTGGGTTGTGGCAGAGGTTTTTGTCGGTGTCAAAGTTTGTTAATGTGTCATTGTGTCGTCAATTCCGTAGATCCACGCAGAATGTAAGCGGTTTGGGAAAGCATATAATCTTCGATCAGTGGCCGTGTACGGTGGAGGGAGCATGTGGGAGCAAGCCAAGGCCCTCCAGGAAGGGGCAGAGATTGTTGTGTGTACTCCAGTAAGTATGCCTTGGGTTCAGTGGCTTCTCAGCCTCTCTTGGTGTGGAAGAATAGTTAGTTATTGGAGGGAGTTTTCCCTAAAATGTGATAGAGCAGGGGTTGAGAATACTCTGGTTGGTTTAGTCGACTAAAATAGTCCAGTAAGATTATCTGAACTATGTTAATAGCTACAACTTTCTCCTTCAAATAGTTTTTCTCATGCTGCCCTAGAAGGCACAGGCCCTGACCAAGTCATGTGGCTCAGCTGGCTGGGCCTTGTCCTGCATAGCACAAGGGCTTTGGTTCAATCCACTGTTAGGCACGTGCCCGGGTTGCAGGGTTAGCCCCTGGGTGGAGCAAGTGTGAGAAGCAGCTGGTCAGTGTTTCCACATTGCATTTCTGTCCCTCTCTTTCCCTCCCTTCCCCTCTCTCTAAAAATAAATAAAATCTTAGAAAAGAAAGAAATGGATTTGAGGTCACTGGAGAGCATCAAGAATCAGAAAGACATTCAGAGTATGGTTAAACTGCCTAGAAGAGTGTAGTCTAAACTAAAGCCCACCAGTAAGGTTTTAAATTAGGTCAGTTCAGCATGCCTCACAAAAGTAGTCCTGGCTATTTCCCCACAATTTAAATCACAATGTAAAGGAAGAATCTTAACAGTTACCAAATTTTCTGTTCTTTTAGGCTTTGTAGTGCGTGAAGTCCAAGGCTGTCCAACTAGGGTCTTACAGTCTAAGACTGGAGTATTAATGTTTTGCCAGGAACACAGCTCTAGAAAGTTTTTGTAAATGCCTTTAATTACACCCTCTATTCATTTTCTGGATCTCGTAGGGCCGACTGATTGATCATGTAAAGAAGAAAGCTACCAATCTTCAAAGAGTCTCTTACCTTGTGTTTGATGAAGCAGATCGAATGTTTGACATGGGATTTGGTATGCTTTAAATACCAGTTTCTTCTGTCCCCCACCTTATGATACTAGTTTTTTCTGTGTCTGGACTTAGCAGGGGGTTTTTTCTGCATGAGAAAAGCTAAAATACTCCTGGATAGGGTTAGACTGCATAGGGCTAAAACATTAACTGTGTTTAGGTATTTTCTCAGGAAAAGTCTTAGGTATGAATTGAGTTGAGGATATTTGAAAGTGTCTTTGTAAAAAGGGGGAATATTTTCTCCGTGCTTTATTTTTATTCATATGCCTTTGGTTGTGGAGGTCAAGGTCTATGTTCTGAGGTAGGTGGATATGATATCATTCAAGGCCCTTTGCTTTCCTGTCCTCCTTCGCTTACTTAGCTGTGTGAAAATTTGAATTATCTGTATTGATTGGAATACCTCTGGGCCTAACTCAGCTGGGTGGAGGGCAGATGTTGCGGAATTTTATACTGAATGATAGGTCTAGGGGTTTCAAAATTTTCTAATTCTTACAACCTCTTATATAAAGACTTCTACTAAAATGACTTTTCCAAATATCCCAAACTGTTACAGAGTTATAACATTAATTTTACTGTTCTACTTCTTCCAGAGTACCAGGTGCGATCCATAGCCAGTCATGTGCGTCCTGACAGACAGAGTATGTATGAAGCGGTTTTTTAAGCTACATTTATACTCAGAATAAACTTCTGTTTATTTCATAATCAGACCTGGCATCAAAAATGATCTGGTGAGAGCGATAAAGAGTGAGATAATGAGAGTTTATCTTAGCTGCACAGGACCTTAGAGGTCATCAGGTGTAAGTCACTCAGTTTTATAGATGATAAGAACCAGGGCTGAGAACTAAGTGCCTTCCCCCGATTCACAGTTTCATTGGTGGGTAGAGGCGGTGCACGGTGCAGTTCCACTGGTTTGAAGTTGAGCCTTTTCTGAACTGTGCTGACAGCAACCCCTGTCTTCACCGACAAGTGTAAAAACAGAACAGGAGCAAGTCTTTTTTCCTTAGTGAATCATTTTTGTAAACTAAAGTTTGGGTAGGTTTACTTTTAAGAACTGAATATTTAAAAAATATATTTTGTAGGAAATGTAATGGTTATTCAAAAAAGAAGTCGATACTGTTTATTTAACAGAATTTGCTTTGCCTTCTAGCTCTCTTATTCAGTGCAACTTTTCGGAAAAAGATTGAAAAACTGGCCAGAGACATCCTGATCGACCCTATTCGAGTGGTGCAGGGAGATATTGGAGAGGTAACCCTAAGCAGGGCTGGACAGGACCCCAAAGGGTTATTTCTCATATTATGGAGACATGGAACTAATTTCTCACTATTGAGAAAAAAATGTTACATATTTATGGATGAGGCGGCATGTTTCAAACTTGCTTTAAAAATCACAAGAAAAAGAGGGTAGGTGAAAAAGATTGAGAAGTGTTGATTGGAAAATAATTGTTGAAAAAGATTGGTAAGTGTTAATTGGTAAATAATTGTTGAAACTTGATGATGGACACATGGGAGTTGATTATGTTAATGTCTTTTTTTTATGTTTAAAATTCTTTCATAATAATTTTTTTAGCTGAATTTATTGGGGTTGTGCTGATTAACAAAATTATACAGATTTTAGGGGCACAGTTCTACTACACATCATCTGTACATTGTATTGTGTGTTCACCATCCCAAGCCAAGTCTCGGTCCATCATCATTTGTCCCCCATACCCTTCATCTCCCTCCATGATAAGTTTTCGAGGGGTAGGAAGCAAGCTTTGCCTAGAAGATGACTAGTCAGTTAGGATGGAACTAACATTTGAAATGATGGTGGGAGGGAGTCTGCACAGCATAGAATGTGGGGGTTTGAAAGACCTGGTGAAAATAAGTTAAGGATTTTTTCCTTACCTACACAGATTTCCCTATGTAGAAAATTTCTCTGAATTGGGATTTGAAATTCAATTAGGATTGCCTTGAGAATTCCTGAAGTTTTTGCCATGTTTATTGAAGTGTTCCATGCAGTTAGCATTTTGACAGGGTCCATTTTTCTTTTTTTAAGTATATTTTATTGATTATGCTATTACAGCTAATTTTTTTCCTCCCCTTTATCCCCCTCTGCCCTGTACCCCCCATCCCTCTAACATTCCCCCCCTTAGTTCATGTCCATGGGTTGTACATATATGTTCTTTGGCTTCTCTGTTTCCTGTAGTATTCTTAACCTCCCCCTGTCTGTTTTGTACCTACCATTTATGCTTTTATTCCATGTATCTTCCCCCATTCTCCCTGTCCCCCTCCCACTGATAACCCTCCATGTGATATCCCTCTTTGCAATTCTGTTCCTGTTCCAGTTGTTTGTTTAGTTTGTTTTTGTTTTTTAGGTTCATTTGTTGATAGTTGTGAATTTATTGTCAATTATTTTTCATTTTTGTGTGCCTTCTGTGTGTGTATGAATTGTACTAGGAACAGCGAGGGAGAGGTTGGACCCATAGCCAGTCATGTCTGTCCTGACAGAGTATGTGTGAAGCAGTTTTATTAAGCCATGTTTATACTCAGAGTAAACTTCTATTTATTTTGTAAGCAGTCATGGCATCAGATATAATCTGATGAGAACAATAAAGGGTGAGATAACAATTTTATAATGACAACTTAATTTATTAAGAATAATCTGAATAGGTATCTAAAAAAGTATTGCAGCTAACAGAGTAGTTGGTACACGCACACCTCGGGAGAGGCGGAGAGCACAGTGATTTGAGGAGGGGCCTAAGTTTTGAGCTACACTTGACTTGCTGAAGGAACGCCCCAGGAGAAAGAGGGATTGTTCAGGGTTCTTCTAGATGTAGGTAGAATGTGTGATGTCTGGTCCTTATTCGGGTGCCCTGTGGCACAAAGGTCACAATCCTCTATTTTGTTTTTTTGTTTTTTTTCCCAGGCAAATGAAGATGTGACACAGATTGTGGAGATTCTCCATTCTGGGCCTAGTAAATGGAACTGGCTTACCCGGCGTCTGGTGGAGTTTACGTCTTCAGGGAGTGTCCTCCTGTTTGTTACTAAAAAAGCCAATGCCGAGGAGCTGGCCAATAACCTTAAACAGGAGGGTCATAACCTCGGGCTGCTGCATGGGGACATGGACCAGAGTGAAAGAAACAAGGTCATTTCAGACTTTAAGAAAAAGGACATCCCCATCCTGGTGGCCACAGATGTTGCAGGTAGAGTATGAGTTTCCCCAATAACCTTAGATTCCTATGCTGTCGGTGTGCTCAGTCTTGATATATAAGACCTATAATATCAGGCCAAGCTGATTAAGGGCACTCTGCTGACCAGGCCCTGTGGAGCAGTAATTCAGAGCACACTGATCACAACCAGAAAGAGGTTACTTTCTTAGCCTCAGGCACCTTTGATGCTGGTTTTAAATTTTTTATATATTCCTAGTACAAGAGAGAGGCCATGGCAAGTTATTGATGGCAGAAGATATATGTCCCTTAGGATAGGTGGCCCAGCATCATAGAATCTACAATAGTGGCTTTTGTTCTAGATGGGTAACTTAATACCTGTATCTCAGGTCAGCGAACCATGCACTTTGCCTAGATAAGATGAACATGAGTTCTTAGAGGTTTAGCATTCTGGTTTACTTTGGCCTTTTGACTTCTGAAAGGGAGTAAAAGAATTTGGTGTGTGTTTGTGTTTTGTTTTTTAATTTCAGCTCGTGGTCTGGACATTCCTTCAATTAAGACTGTCATTAACTACGATGTGGCACGAGACATTGATACCCATACTCACAGGATTGGCCGCACAGGACGAGCGGGTGAGAAGGGTGTGGCCTATACCTTGTTGACTCCCAAGGACAGCAATTTTGCTGGTGACCTTGTCCGGAATTTGGAAGGAGCCAATCAACATGTTTCCAAGGAACTCCTAGATCTGGCGATGCAGGTGAGGGCCTGGGCACACTTCTCGTTATTCCAAGTTGTAAAACCAAGTGGAAAAAATTCAACAAGCCTGAGGCAGATAAGCTAGGAATATGTCAAGAAAAAGGGGGTGAGGGTAGGGAAGGGTGGTGCTTATGAGGTACTGATTGTATTGTAGGACATTAAAATTCATCTGGTCTGTCTTCTCATCCTTTCATTTCAGCAGCATAAATGTTGAAAAACTATTCCTAACTTTGTGCAAAAAATCTGTCCCTCTGAAATTTCTACCTGTTTGTCCCATAGTACACTTGTGAGTAAGTCTAATCTCAAAGATGGCTTCTGTTCCCTCCAGTCTTCTCTTTTGGAGGCTAAAAATGTGTGATGTCTTAAAAAATGATACATTTACTATATTTTTTGGATATAAGACACACTTCCCCCCCAAATTTGGGGAGGGAGTGGGGGTATGTCTTATAGTCCGAATGTTCTGTTTACATTTACATTGGTGAAATATTGTGTTATTTATATTATAAATTTTTTTTTTTTTTTTTTTTTTTTTTAAGATTTTGTTTATTTTCAGAGAGATGAGAAGGCAGGAAGAAAGAACAATGTATGGTTGCCTCTCACATGGCCCCCACCGGGGACCTGGCCCGCAACCCAGGCATGTGCCCCGACTGGGAATCGAACCGGGACCCTCTGGTTCCCAGCCCATGCTCAATCCACTGAGCTATACCAGCCGGGCTATATTATTAAATATTTTACCATATTTTTTGCTTCAAATTTTTTTTCCCTATTTTCCTCTAAAACCTAGGTGCGTCTTATGGTCTGAAAAATACGGTAACATACTCATAGACTTTAGATCTCAGATTTGGGCCCGCTGATTACCAATCCAAAACTGAGTGATCCATTCTACCAAATTAAGCCTTGGGTAATGTTAATACACGCAGTCCCCAAATTACAAATGTGTTCTAGATACGCGTTTTCCCAGCAGAGACTTAATGTTTTCAGATGGGCTAGCCCACAGCACTGTTGTCTGTAATGCAGTTGTCATGTGCTGCTGCTCGTGCTTCAGGTCCTGGGAGGAAAAGGCCTGCTTTGCTTAAGAGTAGAATGATGCTTCCTTCCCTTTCATGCGTGTGGAGAGCAGGTCCTGAACTGAAATTTTGAACAAGGTCTGTTGTTGTCCTTGGCATTTTTCTACATCTCTTTTTGTGCCTCGGGGTCCCTGTGCTCTGAGACTGGTCAGCTTCTCTCATCAGCACCTTTCCCGAGCCTGCGCTGCTTCCCGAGAATTCGACTGTCCTGCCTGCGTGGTTGTCAGATAAAGTTCTCGCCTCCCCCAGGGATGTTTGCGTTCTGAAAAGAATGTGAATAAATCTGATGCGTAATATTCTGGTAGTGACCAGGTTCAGTGAAAACTTTTAGGCTCTATGGGTAAATAAAATTTAGCCACATGTGTCTACCAGTCCTGGACCTCTGCCTCCAGAGTGAATTCTAATAAACCTTACTTTACATAGTTTTTTTTTTCCCTTTACTTCTGAACTCACTAATTCTTTAAAAGCTTTGAATTTTTATGTCCAGTGGTATGTATAGATTTTTTTGAAAAATAGAAAATAAATGCATTTTCCCCAAGGAAGTTAGAGTGGCCAGAATAACTCCGTATTTTCAAACTATAACACCCACCTAGGTTTTAAAGGAGGAAAATTGGGGGGAAATTTTTGAAGCAAAAAATGTAAAATATTTAATAACATAATATTTCACCAATGTAAATGTAAACAGAACTTGGGTAAGCTACATTCGGACTATCAGACGCCTCCCCCAATTTTCCTCCCAAAAGTGGGGGGGCGTACATCTTATAGTCTGAAAAATATGGTAGTTGCTTTGCCTCCTGGAGGCCTGGGGGAAGGAGCACTAAAGGAAGCCTTAGATAAGGATTTGATTCTCCTGATAAACTGGAGCATTAAACAACCAAAAGGGTTGAATCTGTGGTTCTTACGAGCAGTTCCTCTGTTGCCATAAACACATTGGCTAAAGATTAAGCAAAAAGTTCTCTCCCACTGTTTTCTTTTTCTCTGGACCCCTCTCCATACCCTGGCTTCACCTTGAATTGTGTTTAATGCAGAATGCCTGGTTTCGAAAATCCCGCTTCAAAGGAGGGAAAGGCAAGAAGCTGAATATCGGTGGAGGAGGCCTGGGATACAGGGAGCGGCCTGGCCTGGGCTCAGAAAACACGGTAAGACGACACTACGGTAGTGCCCGTAAGGTGGTCCCAAGTCCCGGGTGATGCTAGGACTGTTCTCTGAGAAACTCTTAAGTGAGTTCAGAATTCTGTCTACAAGGGAGCTTTTGTTTACTCTGCTGGTTTAAGTCCATCTTAATGCTAGTTTCTAGTGTTGTTATTGAAGAAGCTCCTGTGTGTGCTTGGCTGACTAGATGTGCTTAGGAAATCAGGCTAGGTTAGCAGTGGTTCTCAAATTGTGGATCCTGGACTAGCTGCAGATGCACACATGCCCTGCTGCAGACCTGGTGCACCAGCAGCTCTGGAGGTGGGGCCTAGAGCCTGCTGCTGGAAAGACATTGCCAGACAGTCACTGTGTAAAATCTAGCAATATCTTTTACTAAATTAAACTGGGCAGTTTCATCAGAGAGATGAAAGATACCTTTTCTCACAAACCATGTAACAAAAGCTTCCCCTGACTGGCTGGCTTAACGGCCTATTTCCTATTACTCTTGATTCCTAACTCAAGTCTACATTTCTGGAGCATTATAGTTAGCTCGGTGTCTTTGATAAATAATCTGTTCCCATATTACATTGATGCTGGTGCTGATGCTGCAGATGATAGCAATAGCTCGTATCGAATGCTTGTCTGTGCCAGGGCCATTCCAAGCAGGCACCATGTTGCCTCAGTCTTCTCGACCACTCATGAGAGTAAGGGCAGACAATCAAACTGAGGCACCCAAGGTTCCACACTGGCCACCGAAGCTGAGTCAGACCCCTGAGGGTCTGGATTCAAAGCCTGAACAGCCATGCACATGCTCTATTGCCTTGTGGCCTTTTCATCGTTACTATAATTTTTACATAATTACATAGACATGTTCATGTTGGCATGTATAAGTAATACCACATAATCAGCTTTGGGTGTTGACCTCATTTCTGTTTATCAGGGTTAGTTCCAGAAATAGAAGTACTGGATTGAAAAGCATAGCATTTTAAAATGATTCTTCATTCCAGCACCTTTCCTCACAAAACATAAATAACTTTCTAAAAGTATCCCATCCCCATTCCCACTCTAGCTTTCTGTATGTTGAGACCCAGTCTGTAGTGAGGGGGCTTTCCTACTTTTCATCCATCTTCATGGGCGCCCTTATTTTTTAGGACCGAGGGAATAACAACAATGTAATGAGCAACTATGAGGCCTACAAGCCCTCCACAGGAGCCATGGGAGATCGGCTGACGGCAATGAAAGCGGCTTTCCAGGTCTGAGACAAGCATTTAGCTAAAAGAGCTTTCAGCAGTAACTCTTAGGCGGTCTCCCCCTGACTGGTGTGGTTCAGTGGGTTGGGTGTTGTCCCACAAACTGAAAGGTCACTGATTCCATTCCCAGTCCCAGTCGTGCCTGGGTTGTGGACCATGTCCCCCGTTGGGGGCATACAAAAGGCAGCTAGTTGATGTTTGTCACACATCAGTGTTCCTCTCACTTTCTTTCTCCCTTTCTTCTCTCTAAAAATAAAGTGTCTTGGAAAAAAAACAAACTTCGGGCAGTCACAAGGAGGCCTAGTCTTGAGATACAGCTGGGCTTGCAGGCTTAATGCTGGATTTAGGGCCTTACTGCTTTTCATTTGAATATGAACTTAATGGTAGCTGACCTAGAGATGCAGGGGCAGAGGTTGCAGAAACCCCTCATGCTGGTCATCTACTTCAGGTACACCCAGAGCCCGGGACTGTTGTGCTGCAGCAGGATCACTGCCCCCCCGCCCCACCTCAGCAGACTACCGTGTGGCCTACCTCCACGGCTCTTGTCATCTGGCTATCAGTGATTGCCTTTTTAGCTAAGACAAGTTTGATTCTGTATCTCTTGTGAACTCTGAACCTTTATTCTACACTTACCTCCAATTTGCTAGCTGGCCTTAATTGGCACATTATATCCATTTCCAGACTGGTATCTTTGTTAGGTCCCAAGATTTATTTTTTCTTCGCTAATAGAGGAGCGAGCCCAGAAACCACAGCACTGCAGGGCATCAGGATGCTAAAGTGCCAAGATACCATGGATACGATCTTATTTGTGGACACCCGTTTTTGTATGCTTGATCAGCACCAGGCTTGTATAGTCAAGTTTCTTGAACTCACTATCTTACCTATTTTCATTCTCTTTGTCTTTTAGTCACAGTACAAGAGTCACTTTGTTGCCGCCAGCTTAAGCAATCAGAAGGCTGGAAGTTCTGCTGCTGGGGCAAGTGGATGGACAAGTGCAGGGAGCTTAAATTCTGTTCCAACTAATTCGGCCCAGCAGGGCCTTAACAGTCCTGACAGCCCCACTGCCAGTGCCACCAAGGGCATCCCAGGCTTTGGCAACACTGGGAACCTCAGCAGTGCCCCAGTGACCTACCCCACTGCTGGAGCCCAGGGAGTCAACAACGCAGCTCCAGGGAGTAACAGCCGAGAAGGGATTGGGGGTAGCAATGGGAAAAGAGAGAGATATACTGAGAACCGGGGTGGCAGCCGTCATAGCCATGGAGAGAGTGGCAGCGGCAAGCATGGCGATAGCCCACATCATGGAGACGGTGGTCGTTATGGAGATGGATACCGCTATCCAGAAAGCAGCAGCCGGCATGCCGATAGCCATCGTCACGGGGAGAACAAGCATGGAGGAGGTGGAAGCCGACATGGGGAGAGTCGAGGTGCAAATGATGGCCGGAATGGTGAAAACAGGAAAGAAGGTTGTAACCGTGAGAGCAAGGTGGACCCCAAGGTGGACAGCAAGATGGACAAGATGGACAGCAAGACAGATAAGACAGCTGATGGTTTTGCTGTCCCCGAGCCTCCCAAGCGCAAGAAAAGTCGATGGGACAGTTAGATGGTATGTGCTGAAGTGTGAAATCCTTTAATTTTATTTTTAGAAAGATTTTTGGTAACTAGGTGTCTCAGGGCTGGGTTGGGGCCCAAGGTGTAAGGGCCCTCTGCCCTTAGTGGGTAGCTGGCGCTTGGAGACGTTGCCCCTTCATCTGGATGGATTTTCAGAATGTTTTCTTGGGAAGCTGCTTTGGTCCTTAGGAGCAATGAGAGCTGGGAAGCTTCTTTTTGGCTCTGGGTTTGTGAGGATACTTTGGAAGAAAGGGCCTTATAGGGTACAAAGCTCACTCTAGGTTTGTATTATGTGTAGTGTATATTTTTTACTGTCATCTTACAAACATCTGTAAGGAAAATTCTTTTTCGTAGCTATGTGGCCAGGCAGTTGCTTTAGGAGTTGGCTTCTGCAAATGCAGTCCTTCTGAGTGAGGTATTAGGGATGTCTGGAAAGCACTTGACGCTTCCAGGCATTTGCAGGGAAGGGAGGTGTCTGATTCCTCAGTGGGAGTCAGTGCTCTCAGGTGCCCCAGCCAGCTTCGTGTCCAGCCCTGAGATGGGAAGCAGCAGCCTACCTGACCTAGAGCCACCACTGTTGAAGGGGGAACAGTGACCCTGAAAACAGGGTTGCTCCAGGTCCTGAAGTATTGCTAAATTTAAAAAACAGAAACCCAGCAGCTTTTAACTGTCTTCTATTTCATTGTATTTTTTTTAACTTGCCACAATGGTAGAAAATCTTTTGCTCAAATGATTTTGATCATTTTCATTCTACCTTGTTTATAAAAGAAATATACATACTTCGAATTTTGTGACTTTGTGAAGGTTTCTTTAAGATGTGCATTCTTTTCTGCTTGCTCTAGTAAATGTTTTACTACTGGGACCTGTGGATTGTCATTTCTACTTAATGAGTTAGTACACATTAAATATGATTTAGAACAGTACAGCATGTAAGTTAGCATTTAACAGGAACTGTCAGAAAAGACCGCTATAATCATGGTTTTATTTAAATGATAATGGAAGAGGATGGAGACAAGGGGGAAGGTAAGAATGAATGCTATTCCAACACTCAACTTCCCCTTAGGATTTAATGAAGGTATCTTTCCTCCAGTACTCCACATTCTTCCCAGTAGGGTTGTGGGGTCTGGTACAGCACCACCGGGACATTTCAGGAGTGCTTTAACATGTTAAGCGCGGAGCCAGTTTTGCTGGGCTTCAGGAGGTGGGCCAGTGACCACTTGACAGGTGTTGAGAGTATAAACAGGTGCACAATGGTGCAGCCAATGCAAAACTCCATTAAAATTACAACATTTATTTTTTAACCTTGATATTGCTGGTCCCATGCACCAGTGTTGTCCAAACAAAAAGTTTGCTGTCAGTCCCCAAGGACTGACACGGCACTTAACGTGTTAACAGGAACCCTTGCTTGAGGCAGAGCATGTCCTCACCATCCAGGGTCATCACGGAGTTCTAGGTAGTCCACCTCACAGTCTTTTCAGATGACTGCAGTGAAGCAAGGGAAGGGCTGGTAACAAGGAGGCCGCAGTAAATGGCACGGAATCCCCCCTCCTTGTCCACACACTGCCTTCTCAGAGACCCTGGTGGCTCTGCTCACTTCCTCCTGTTCTTTTTCTTCTGCTCCTTCCTTTGCAGTGCTCTTTGGTCTTTCTTCATCCTTGAGTCCACGACCTTGAAATGACCTCTGACTCCAGCTGGCCGGCGCACTTTGCGGCCCACACCTTTTTTGGCTACAACATAGGTGACATGGCGTTTCTCCTTGCCAAGCCCAGCCTTCTTGTAGAGACTATAAATGGAAGAAACGGGTTAGATGCTTCCTTCTGTCACTCTCTAAAACCCTTGTGCCTTGGGGGTGACCTCCCTCCATCACCTTCTAAGTTGTGCCACTTTCTCTCGTTCTGAGATGTCCACCGTGTTCACCACAGCTTCTGCCTTCTTCTTGGTTTGCTCCAGCTTCTTCAACATCTGTGTGAGGCCCTCAGTCAGGGTGACTTATTACCCACCCCTGCCTGACCCACCTTATCTCAGGTAGCCCCACCACTTACCCTCCGTTTCTTTCTGGCTTTAGCCTCAGCCACTTTCTTGATGGGACGCGCATTGATTTCCCGCCAGCGTTTCCGGTAATGCTCCACCTCTTTCTTGTCAACAGGCAACTGCCGTATCCTGTGCTGCTTTTCCTCCTGCACAAACCACTCTGGAAGCTCCCCCTCATCCTCATTAAATGTATACCTAGATGCAGAGGACACAGTTCTAATGATCCCTCGAGGCTTTCTAGAGAAGAAACCACCACTTACCCACCCAACTCTGGGTCACCTCTCATTATTTTCTGGCCCCCTTACCGGTTGAAGGAGTTATCTATGAGGTCTCTCTTGGCCTTTTTGGAGGAGGCAATCATAGCACCTAAAGCAAGGCCTTCAGGGTCTAGTATCCGATGTTTCACTAGAGAGAGGAATACAAAAGTCCAAGCTCAGTTCCCACCCTGAAACTTCCACTGTCTCCTCCCATTCCACCGGGTGCAGACTCGCCCTCACCTGGGTCCTGAATAGGCACTACCTCGAATCCATCATCATCTGACTTAGGCCCACGGCTTCGCTTCTTACTGGGGCGTGGTTCCCAGCTGCAGAAGAGGGGAGGGGAGGACCGTGCATGAATGCCCCACCATTCCCCACACCAGTCAGACCCACCCACTCGCACCTCACCTCAACCCTGGCTCCTATTTGAGACTGCCTAGGTAACTTCCAGAAACCCTGGCATGGGCTATACTGCCAACTCCTTCAATCAGAATCATTTTTTTAATATTTATTTTTAGGAAGAGGGGAAGAAAGGGAGAGAACCACCAATGTGTGGATGCCTCTCGTGCACCCCCCAACCAGGGACCTGTTCTACAACCCAGGCATGTGCCCTGACTGGGAACCAAACCAAATACGCTTTGGTTTACAGGCTGGCACTCAATCCACTGAGCCACACCAGCCAGGGCTGAATAATCAGTATTTTTAAAGCTCTCAGAATCTACAGCAAAGGTTGAAAACCCCCAACTTACGGAAATGTATCGGAGTAGTATCACCACTTCCTCCTCATCTCTTCCATCAACTGCAAGCACTCACCTCTCTCCATCCTCACTGCTGCTGGCACTGTCAGAACTGTCATCGCTCTCTTCCCCGCCAGCCCCGGTGGCAGCCTGCGTCCCTGATGGAGCCTCTGCCTCCTTAGGGGCCTCGTCCTGGCACCGGGAAGGTTTTCTCTCAGACTTCAAACTGGAAGGTGGTGGTGGCTTCGACTGCCCTTTCCGACGGCTCTCGTACAACAGCTGGGCCTGACTGATCTCCAGAGCCTCATCGGCATCGTCCTCTATCCCACTGAAGCCATCCTGTGATAGGGGAAATCTTCAGCCATCCTCCTCCAGGGAATGCCGATCCCATCTATCTTGGTCCCCAGCCTCCTCTTACCTTTGAGAACCACAGATTGGCCTGTTCTTCCTGCAGGACGGCCTTTTCCTCCAATGGCACCAGCAGTGGATTCTCCTCTTCTTCCTCCTCCTCTTTATCATCTTCTGCTTCAGCAAATCGTACACTGTACCCAAGGAAAGTGGGTAGAGGGTCAGTGTCCTCGAGAACCCTCCCCTCACCCTGCCCCAGTCCCTCTGGGGCACCTCCAGCACGCCAGCCCCACCTTAACCGATTTTGGTCCTTTAGACTCTGGGGTCCTCTGACTCCTGCCAGCTCCTCTGGATCCAGGTCACTATCCAGAGATGCCTCGTCATCATCCTCAACATCTGACACATAGATGTCATCTCTTGGCAGATCAGAGAGAAGCATGTCTGCAGCATTCATATCCCCTTGTGTTACCTCCTCTAACAACTAAAGTTTGACAAAGAGAGCAAAGGTACTTAAAAGAACATACCGCTTTTTTCCTACGTCCATTATCTTAGTTTATCCTCAGCAACATTAGGAAGTGGGAAGTGTGCTGTGGCAAATACATTATCTCCTTTTACAGACAGGAAAGTGGCAGGGCTATCAAAAACACCCCGTTCTAGGCTGGGTCACTCATCTGTCCGGCTCAGCTGTTTCATCTTCAGTGGTAGCAGAAATAGGGTTATGGAAAAGTTCCCACAGCCTATACAGCATCAAATCTTAAAATTTCCCCAAACACTGGTTTTTCTTTTAAAAACTCTTCTCAGAAGGTACCTCATCACCTTCTGAGAATTAATCTACAAGTTTTTTTCCATTGAATAAAGAAGCCCAGGCAACACACATCTTTTTCTTCCTCCCCCTAACCCTAGAATATAAGTTCTATTATTTTTTTTACAGGTGAAGGAACTGAGGCAAAACATGGGTAAGTGGTTCTGCTCTTCCATACAACAAAGATGATCTGGTTTTCCATTCCCACACAAAAGCTCATTTTGCTTGTGACACTGCTTTTATTAAGCAAGTTCCCCAGTACTGAGCAGAAAGCACTTCCAGTAGCCTAGCGCACCAAAATGCTAACTTGGTCTCAGCGGAAACCCTCCATCACATGTTCTGATAACCTGGGTACCCTGGCTGCATCTGCTGGAACCTAGCTTCTTGCAAAAGGTGCCTCTTCTATTCTTATGTGTTATTATACAAATATATTCTTGTATCTCAGTTCTGGCAAGAACAAATCTGTTATCAATCACTCACAAATCTTACTAACTTGATCACGTTAGGTTTACGTTCCTTCCAGGCCTTAGAGACAGGAGGCTCTTGTTTTCCTAGTCTCCCCTCGTGGAATTAAATATTTATGGGTGGACACAGCAACCATTAGTGACAATCATGCAGCATACTTAAATAAAAGATATTCAATCCCTGCCCCCCTTCCAAATGCACAAACAGATCCTCCTGTCTTCTCACTCTGTGCCAGCACCGCCTCACCTGGTGACCCCGGATGGTGCGCAGGGAGAACATGCCAGTCTCCCCTTCATCTGCAATGGAAACCCCAGGAAGATCCATCTTGAGCTCCACACGCTCCCGCTGCTTTCTCTGCTCACGCAGCAGCTTCTTTTTCTTCCTGAGGGGACAGTTTAAAGAATTACACTTGCCCAGCCCTGAAGATCTCAATTATTCCTTCATACTCTTCCCCCATTCCCACTCCCCAAGCTCCTACTCAGCTACCCTTACCTCTTTAATTCTGCCACTTCCTGGGCCTTCATCTCTGCCAGGGTCCGGTTCAGTTGTTCCTCCTCCTCCTCCTCCTTAGAGATCTGCCTCATATTCCCAGCTGTTGATTCCTCTTCATCACCTTCTTCTTCCTCTCCTGAGCTGAGGCTGACAGAACAGTCCCAGGAGTTTGGTTATTTCCCAAGCATTTCTCCCCAACACCAGTCAACACCTACCCTGCTTTATTTAGTTCCCCCCTCACCTGATGTCCAGTGCCTTTGCTTGCTCTTTCAGCTTCTTCGCCACAAACCGCCGAAGCTTTGTTCTCCAGTTCAGTAAGGACCTGTCCCACAAATACCATTACTGACCTTACCATCTCCCTATGTCCCTGCCCCCCTCCTTTTAGGCCCACATCCTAGTCCTTGGGCTCAGGTCCCCACCCCAAACCTCTAGCAGAGCAGCATCCTGTTCCCAGAGACTAACATCATGGTCTTCAAAGGCCTTTCCCTGCCTTTGGGGTTCCTGGCACCTACAACCACCCTCACCGCATACCTAAGCTCCTTGCGCCCCAGCACTTTGATATCCTGACAACACACCCGTATGTCCTCAGTGGTAGCTGGATGCTGTGCCAACTCTTCATCATCCAGCACTATCTGGGGAGAGCGAAAGGGATTGGGGAAATTTCAGGCCATGTTTCTGGGGTTTCCTTACACCCTCCTCAAAGTCTGGGGACTCACTTCGCTGGCTTTGGAGAGGAAGTCAACAGGGTTGGCAGCTCGGAGGAAGTCCGTGACTGAGGTACGGTGATAGAGAGTGAGGTCACCCTCTGCATAGCCTTCAGCCTTAGAGAAGGAATCAAAGAAGTTTGAGCAGTCCCTTCTGGGGCGTCTATAGGACGCACCAGGCTCAATCTCCCCCCAGTTTCAGGATCTGAGAGGACGGCCACACTCCTCAAACACACCTTTGGTTTTTTCTTGGTCACCAACTCAGTAACAGTCTTGGCCTGAACTTCAACCTCCTTGAAGGCAAATTTGGGGTCAAAGAATTTACTGTCAACCTTGTCAGGAGCCAGGAATCCTAAGATAATGGAATATATAAGAAAGTGTGCTTTGGTAGTTGGCAGACAAGTCAAGAGAAGGAAGGAAGCGATGCCCACCTACCCTGGCAGACTACAAAGATCTCTGCAGATTCATGGCGAGAAGCTTGGGGCTTGGTGGCCTGGACATGGCGGAATAGCTGCTGGAAGATCCACAGCAGGGGCTGATAGTCACGGGAACGGAAAACCTTCGTGATGAAGCAGCCACCACGGGCCAGAAAATCACAAGCCAAACGCAGAGCCATCAGGGTCAAGTGGGCTGTGGGAGAGAGAGTTAGTGCATGAAGTGTGCAGCCTGATAGGGCACGCCCACCTCCAGCCTCATCCCCGTGCCCCGGCACCTTGTGAATAAGCATCATGGACCCAGCTAGCCCCGACATTGGGGGCCCCATCATTGAGCACAACATCAACTTTCCAGGTCTTCAGCTCCTTCCTTAAGGCCTACAAAGAAGGAAAGGGATTATAGCAACAGAAATACAGGTATGCCTTCAAGTGGAGTCCCGGATTGAGCAATCTGTCCACCCAGGCATTTGCTGAGTGTCTATGAAGGGCCAAATACTATGCCTGGTACAGGGGATACAACGATAAGCAATAATAACACATCTGTCTTCGGACAGCTTACAGTCTACTAGTGAGCTCACTGGAAAGGATTTCACCGAAATCCACACGCTTCTTCTGATTCTACACACCTCATTCCTGAGCAAATAAAAGCTAGAGTCGACACAACACATCTCTGGCTTGCAGCAGTGAAGCAGGCACTGCTCAAGGCATGGTAAACAAGAAAAATCTTGCCTTTAGAAGATTTGGGTGGGAACAGGCACAGAAGTAGTTGTTTGTATATGAAGAGAACAGGAAAAGAGATTCCTATCACCTGCCTACAGCGTTCTGTTGTGATGTCCTCTTGGAGTGTCACCACGTTGGGAAGAGGCTTGATTGGAACCAGGTCCACCCCTGGAAGGAGTCAAGTCAGAGTATTGCAAAATTTGCCTCAGGCGTGAAGAAAGGAAATGTAGAACACAATAGTTCATACTGCCACCCCTAAAACACCTGGGAGAGCCACCTGTCACTCACCCACAATAAGACTGGACACAGGCATAAATTTGGCAGCCACCTGCAGCCTGTAACAGAGGAGCAAAGATGAAAATACCCAGGACTATCCCTTCCCCTCCCTTGGCAATATGATCTGTCATTCCCATTGTTAAGAGGAATCCTAGCAAGCGCAGTGCCCAGAGCATGTCATATGTACACGTTCCAAACCACTTCTCTGCAGTGTATGTTTTGGGGAGTAGAGAAATTGCGGCTGGTATACTGCATCCCCCTCTTTCCCAATGCAACTCTGAGTCACCCGACGGCGGATGGAGCCCAACAAGCCGCCATCCGGAGCGACAGGTGCCGATTGTTACCCACCATCCCCCTGGCGCAGCACACAGGTCCAGCAAGGCTCGGGCCTTCTGCAGGAACTGAAAGCGGCGATTCAGCTGAATCAACTTGAAAGCAGAGCGAGAACGATAACCTGGGGGCGTCGGTAAAATAACAAAGTCCACAAAGTGCTTTCCCAGAGGGATTTCAGCGGCCTTACAACCCACTACCCCTTCTGCGAAACTCAATCATCGGAAAGGGGGGCAAACCCGATAAAGTCGCTCGTCTAGCTCGCGGAAAGCGCGAGCCTGACTCACCAGTCTCCTTCGCCAAGTGATAGAATTTGTCCCGCCGGCTCTTCCCAACTTTGCCCTTCTTGCCCATGGTGGAACGGGGAAGTGTCACTCAATCTAGGGAGAAAGTAGAGATTGGAACGTCTCTTCCCGGAGCACTAGATTCCGCTTTTACTAGCAATCACACTCAACGCCTCGCGCCACACCACTCACCACCGACCAGCGCCGTTTCCACCACTCTTAAGAGTGGCACATGGAAGCAGCAAACGTACTTCCGCTTCCGCTTGTGTAGCCTGCGTCCCCGGCTCCAAGTGTTCCGTCATTTGGGGCGTGGCCATAAAAAAAATCTTCCTACTCTGTTGCCGGGTTTTATAAGTTGGAAGTTGAGACCAAGAGAGTAGACAACTTATACTAAAACCGAGTATCTAGAAGGCAACTTTTAGGAGTTCTGTGCCTTCATCACCCCCTTCCAAAGCTCCTGACTTTGCGTAGCACCCTCCCTGCTCCCATCAGGATCCCAGTTGTTATTGTTTCTACGGACACCCCGCCCATTGACCCGGAAATCTTCTTTGCCCCGGTCTTCCGACTCCAGGTCCCTGCTTCTGCGCCTGCGCGCTGAGGTGGCTGGGATGCCGGCGCTGTCCGCGACAGAAGGAAGATGGCGGTTGACGGGCCAGAGCAGGTATGGAGGAGGCGGCGGCGGCTGGGCAGGGGCTGGGGGCTCGATGTGAAGCAAGGCGTGATCCGAGGTGGGCCGCCCGCCAGCACAAGAGGATCGGGTAGGTCGGGGGTGGGTGTATCAATCCGGACTGGGCCCTGCTTGGGACCAGATCTGCTGTGTCAGCGCCGCCCGGGTGGGTCGGGGCAGCGGCGGGAGAGGACACGGCGGAAGGCGAGTGAGAGGAGCTTTGGGAACGGGAATGGGCACGTCCGTGAGTCGCGGGAGCCTTCCTGCTGGCTCCGTCTGTGGTAGTAACACCCTGCGTTCGTTTAGCGCCTGGCTCTGTAGAGCGCGCTCCTGTGCATGTCTAATATTGATAATTGTGAAAGTCTTAGGAGGTAGGCGGCATTCTCATTCTGCCTTTAGTTTAGTTATGGTAAATGGGGGGTTCTGAAGAACCACAGTAGGGGATTAGAATCCAAATCTTAAGCTTCCAAAGTTCAAGCTGGAAGGGGCTTTCACCCTTCGTTGTTTAGCCTGTTTAATAATTACTCTGTGTCTTCAGATGGAGCTGGAAGAGGGGAAGTCAGGCAGTGGACTCCGCCAATATTATCTGTCGAAGATCGAAGAACTCCAGGTGAGAACGGACTCCTGAGGTCCAGAGGGAGCTAGAAGTGGGTGGTGAAGGACTGATGGAGGAAATTTGTACAAATCCACAAAATTCCATTGGGGGCGCAGTGGAAGAGATCATCGTTTGTCACACATCTTCAAGAGTCAAACAGAAAAGGCCGTTCCTTTTGGAAGAAGCCTGATGGAGAAGGTTTCATATAAAAGGCAGGACACAGGCTCAGGAGATGAGGTTTATTGGACAGGGGTGGGGGCAGTGTGAGAGTGCAAGGGAAGGCAGAACTGAGTCTGGACAATGCTGATTCCATGGGACTGAATGAAAAGGAATTGGGTGAGCCAGTGCTCTAGCCTAAAGAGGGCGCAGGGACCATAGGGATAAGGAAGATAATTAATATAAGTTTGATGGAGGAAAGCCATAGGAAAAATGTCTATACTCCAGGTACATTTGCAGGCATTGTGTATGGTTTATCATTTTTGAAATGGATTCACGTGTGATTTCATTTGTTCCTCACAAGTTCTGAAAAGAGGCAGGGTATAAGTGATGCTATGCCTGCTTGCAGTTTGGTAACAAAACTTGACCTTTTAAATGGCTTCCCTTAGCTTTACCTAGCTGTTAAGTGGCAGCAGGAGGGCCAGAACTCAAGCTTCTGGCTCAAAGGACTTGCCACTCTAGCATGTTGATATGCCGCCCTGCGAGAAATTGAGTACATGAGCCTGCTGTAACATTTCCCCATTGGGGTTTGTTATTCCTGGATGTGTTCCACAGGTAGTCTTTTTTGATGGCTGCCCTAGGCTCCAAGGGACTGAAGGACAGGCCAGGGTCATTAGGATCATAGTGGAGAATGTGAAACTGCAGGTGCCTGTGCCCTCCCCTCACTCCCTTCGTACTAGCCCAAGGGTCTCAGCCAATATCTTAACCTCTTACTAGCTTCTGCCCTTTGAAATGTCTTGTCCTCCACAGCTGATTGTGAATGATAAAAGCCAAAATCTCCGGAGGCTGCAGGCACAGAGGAATGAGCTTAATGCAAAAGGTGAGTGGGGGAGGGGGGCCCTGGCTGGTGTAGCTCAGTGGATTGAGTACGGGCCTGTGAATCAAAGGGTCGTCGGTTCGATTCCTAGTCAGGGCACATGCCTGGGTTGCAGGCCAGGTCCCCAGTATGGGGCATGTGAGAGGCAACCACACATTGATGTTTCTCTCCCTCTCTTTCTCCTTCCCTTCCCCTCTAAAAATAAATAAATAAAATAAAATAAAATTTTTTTGGAGGGGGAAGGTGAGTGGGGGAGAAGGCAAGTCAGTCTGAGGTCTGACTGTTCAGATCTCCCTGAATGGAGTCTTCACATTGATGCTTTTGTTTTCTCCAAGGTGATGTTCACATGCATCTCTCTCCCCCAAGCCGCCTTCCATTGTAATCCTCTTAAAAAGACATGAAATTTACTTTCTTTTTGTGGTTATTCCTTCAAAACTTCAAAGTGGTGGTTAGTTCATGAACATAGGGTTGAGTTTGGGGAGAGCACACCAAAGCAGCTGGGTGACCACTCTGTCTGTTTCCCATCTAGTTCGCCTATTACGGGAGGAGCTGCAGCTGCTGCAGGAACAGGGCTCCTACGTGGGGGAAGTAGTTCGGGCCATGGATAAGAAGAAAGTGCTGGTTAAGGTAAAGGCAGCATGACCCCAGGGGCCATCCCTGCATTCCCATAGCTTGGTGTGTAGCCTTGCAAGCACATCGTTCTGTCACATTATTCTAGGACTTTTGGGTCTTCCTGAGTGAGGTTGGTGATTTTTGTGGCTGTCGGGAAAGGTCATGAGCCCTGTTTCTTTAGGTGCATCCTGAGGGCAAGTTTGTTGTAGATGTGGACAAGAACATTGACATCAATGATGTGAGTGTAGCAGGTGAGGTGGGAGGTTGGGGTCAGTTGTCATACAGCTTCCTAAAAGTCTCCCTCCTTGCCTAGGTGACACCCAATTGCCGGGTGGCTCTAAGAAATGACAGTTACACTCTGCACAAGATCCTGCCCAACAAGGTAGACCCACTGGTATCACTGATGATGGTGGAGAAGGTGCCAGATTCAACTTACGAGATGATTGGTGGACTGGACAAGCAGATCAAAGAAATCAAGGAAGTCATTGAGCTGCCTGTTAAGCATCCTGAGCTCTTTGAAGCACTGGGCATTGCACAGCCCAAGGTGAGAAATGGGCCTCTGTGGGAGGGCCATGGTGTTCTCTACACCTGTCCCAGGCCATACTGAGTGCAGAATTGGGGAGGTACAAGCTGGCACTCCCCACTGAAGAGGGCCTGCGGGAGAGATGCTACCCGGGCACTGAGGTGGTTTGGATGTAAGCTCCAGAGGGGACCTTGACATTCATTCTTACATACCTCTAAGCATCTAGTAAGGGATCTGGCGCAGAGCACACACTCAGTGAAGGTTCACTGAATGACACATGGGGCTGGCCTTCTGCCCTGAGTCCTGCTGTTTCTCTCTAGGGAGTGCTGCTGTATGGACCCCCAGGCACTGGCAAGACACTATTGGCCCGGGCTGTCGCTCATCATACAGACTGTACCTTTATTCGTGTCTCTGGCTCTGAGTTGGTACAGAAATTCATCGGGGAAGGTAACCGTGGCTAGAAACATGAAGACCAAGCAGAAGTAAGGGGGCGGAGGTGAGGGGAGGGAGCTCAGCAGCTCCTTAATGCCAGCTTGGCCTCCGCGCAGGGGCAAGGATGGTGAGAGAGCTGTTTGTCATGGCACGAGAGCACGCCCCATCTATCATCTTCATGGATGAAATCGACTCCATTGGCTCTTCGCGGCTGGAGGGGGGTTCTGGAGGCGACAGTGAAGTGCAGCGCACAATGCTGGAGCTGCTCAACCAGCTGGATGGCTTTGAGGCCACCAAGAACATCAAGGTAACATGGTGTTGGCCATGGCCCTGGGTGAGGTGCAGCCTGGGGAGGGGCTTAGCTGATGCCATGCCCCTTCTCCACTCAGGTTATCATGGCTACTAATAGGATTGACATCCTGGACTCAGCTTTGCTTCGCCCAGGACGCATCGACAGAAAAATTGAATTCCCTCCCCCTAACGAGGAGGTCTGTGACGGGCAGTGCTGGGAGTGGCTCTGGCTATGGGTGTAGGCTGCAGGGCTCAGTCTTTTCCTCTCATCTCTAGGCCCGGCTGGACATTTTGAAGATCCATTCTCGGAAGATGAACCTGACCCGGGGGATCAACCTAAGAAAAATTGCTGAGCTCATGCCAGGTGCATCAGGGGCTGAAGTGAAGGTAATTGGAGTGCCCAAGGAAAAGGAAGGGGGCAGAGGCAGGAAGCTGTGGGTTCAAGGGCCCAGCAACATCCTGTCTTCCTTTCCCTTCTCAGGGCGTGTGCACTGAAGCTGGCATGTACGCCCTGCGGGAACGGCGAGTCCATGTCACCCAGGAGGACTTTGAAATGGCAGTAGCCAAGGTACAGGTCTACATCTCTTTTGCCTTTGCTGATGGTGTCTCTAGAGCAGTGGCGATAGGGCCTGTGTTCACTCATTTGGGAACTGAATGTGTTCTCTCTCTGCAGGTCATGCAGAAGGACAGTGAAAAAAACATGTCCATCAAGAAGCTATGGAAGTGAGGCGGATGATGTTTGTGTGGATCCCTCAAATAAAGCCCTGCAGGACAAGCCCTTCAGGACTCAGTCGGTTAATGAGTAGCTGTGAGCGGCTGCACTGTTCAATGACCGGGTCTGGGTACCACCAATAAACAAAGATTTATTTGGAAATTTCCAAACCTGCCAGAAATGGCACTTTCTAAAGCCCTAGGCCCGCCCTCCAAATGGCAACGAGTTCTTGCCCACCTCCCCCTGCCCTCTGCCAAGCTCGTACACCCACACCTCAGGCCATGCCAGAGCACCCGAGCGTCCCTTCATCCCCTTCCTCTAGGAGGCTTTACAGCCCTGGGCCCAGGAGCTGGGTGGCAGCCCTCTGGCATCCCAGGAGATGATGGCGGCCAGAGCCGCTTGCATAGATTGAGGAAAGAAAATAAGGGAGGAGGCACCAAATAGGGCTCCCTGAAAAACCCCAACTTACCCCCTGTACAAAAAAATGGCTCCCGAATAGAAGAACCTGCTCCCCAAATAGTGCAAATACCCAAAGAAAAGGAAAAGAATCCAGCAGCAAGGCTGGGCTGGTAGGAATGGCAAAGAACTTTGGTTTAGAAAGGCTAGGAAGAGTGTGGGCTATGCCCTCCTCCTTGCCCAGCTCCCCAGAGCCAGCTAGGGCACTCGCCCCAAGGGGGAGTCTGTAAACAAGCAAAGCCAGTGAGTGGCCTTTGGTTCCGAAACTTCTGCTTTACAATGACAGAGCAAGGCCTCTAGTAGTCCTACTTGGGCCTGCTTGCAGGGGGCAGAGGCATCCGCGTGTGCCCAGTTAAAGCCAACGCATAAAGTAAGTAATAAGGCTTTGGGGACCAAGCAACAAGGAATCCTATCACTACAGTTATGAAACTAAAGCTGGGAAGCAGAGGGTAACAGGAGACACCCCTTCCCCACCCCCCTCCTTATCCTGTGTGTCTGCAGCCTCAGATGGTGGTCCCTTCCAGGCTGAGGAGGGGGTGGTTCCAGGGCTGGGAAGAAAGGAAGGGATCCCTGAGCAGTTAGGTCAGGCGAATTCCCAGCACCTGTTCCAGTTCCTGCCTTCGCTGCTGCACCTGGAGGACAGAGAGACCAGCAGCTCAGGCCTCTGCTGCTTACAACCGCAGGAGGACAAACAGGGCAGGGTCTCACCTTGGCAAAGATGTGTCGCCCCACTGCTTCCTGGGCCCAGGGCTGGTGGTAGAAAGCAGCTCGTCTCTCCTCCTCAGGATTCCCAATCACATCAGTGATGATCTGCAAAGAGCCAAAAGGAAAGTGGTAGCTTAATTCCCACTCTTTGAGCCAATCTGCCCCGAGAACTGAAAGAATAGTCTGGGGATAAAACCATCCAGAGCTTAACATGGGATCAACTCCAGCAAAGAGGACCACACCTTGAGGTCACGGCGCTGCGAACGGAGCCATTCCTGGATGAAGTCCTGGGGGTCAGTGCTAAAGCTGAGCATGAAATCCCTCTGGGTTTTCAGCTGGTTGATGGACTCAATGGTCTCATGGATCTGGGGGAAGGGGTACACATGTGTCAGACTGGCCCCCACCCCTAGGAGGGTCTGTTTCCAGGCCTAACACGAAAGGATTTGGACAGAAATCCCATCCCAGGTACTACATGTATGGAAATGCCCAACAGAGCCTTCCCATCACCATTCTGGGCCCCAAAGGAGGCTGGGAAGGCAGAGCGCCCACCTTGACGTCAAGGGAGGCAATCTCCTGCTGATTGGTGGTAGAGGCCAGAAAATTGCTCATCTGAGCCTTGAGTGGGTCGTCCACCTCCACGTCGATATCATAGCAGGCTGTCTTCTTCTGGTCGTTAGGGTCCACACTGCGGGCAGCACACAGGAGGGGAAGGGTGAGTGCAAGTAGTGTGCACCCCACCCACCTGGGCCAACCCAGCACACGCTTGGGGAGCAGGAAGCCACACCTGCTGCTTCTCTTTGGCTTTAGATCAATCCAAAGGTAAATTGCTCTTAGAAGAGCCTTCATATCACCCTCTTCCCATTTACCTAATAACATGGTTGATGACAATGGGGTCTGGATGCTGCAGCAACCCAGCCAGCTTCATGGGAATCTCAGAGAAACGGAGTCGGCCACAACTGAAGATCTGGGGAGAGTACCAAAAATGCCTTTCAGGGCACAGGAGGAAGTGGATCATCCCAGGGTCAGTGTGAAGAATGTGGCCCAGCGGGGCCCTGGAGCGGCAGGCAAGGCAGGGGCTGCGAAGGCCAGAGGGGGGCAGCAGCCCAGCTGACCTGGCGGAAGTAGCGGTTGCAGTTGATGTACTCGCGCTCGTGCCCGTCCTGCAGCTGGTTGTGTTTGATGTAAAGCCACAGGGCCTGCATGATGGCGGCCCTCGTCTGTGTGTGCACTCCCAGCAGCCTCGCCAGTCGGGGGTCCAACTTGTACTGGGGAGGCTGGGGAGGGCCAGGAGGGAGTCAGAGGAGGGGTTCTTGTGAAAAATCAAAGCAAAAGAATAGGGCAGGGACAGGAAGGGTTTATAGTAAGAACCGCCAGGTCCCCCAGACATGGCCCCAGGGCATGTCACCTGATGATCCAGCATGAGCAGGAGGGTGCACTTGACATTGAGGTCTCCAGGCCGTTTCACCTGGAAGCCATCCGTCTCCTGGGTGGTGGGCATCCGATGCCACTGGCAGAGAGGAGGGGAGCAGAACTCGTCACCAAGGGGATGGGCATGAACACACACACCTGGTTCTTCAGCTCATGCTCCCAAGCCCCAGGTCAACTCTCACCTCCACCAGGTGGTTGTCAGGTCCGTAGAGTTCCTTGTCTAGCTCAATGACCAGACTCTTAAAGAATGAAGAGAACTTCCTCTTCTGTTTGCTAGGCTGGGGACAGAAAGGGGTGAGATGGGAGTGCTGCTGAGCTCTCAAAGCTGAGCTATGCTAAGCCCCAGGCAGAGGAACATTGTTTCAGCCCTGAAGTTCAGGGTACCGAGGATTCTTGGGCCCTGAAGGAAGCGGGGAAGAGTGAGATAACTGGAGGCAGGAAAACGACTCTCCATGCAGCTCCACTGTTAGCCAGCACAGGATTATGAATTAAAAAGTGGAACCCTTCCTCAAGACCCTTGACTGCCACCTGCAGGAGAACTGTTGTAATAACCTTACCAATCTCCAACGTCTAGCTGGCCTGGTCCTGTGTAAAGTTTGGCCAGGGGCACTGCCCTCTCCCAACTGCACAACTGTCTATCCCCAGTCTTTAAATCCCACAGGCCAAGTCCTCTCCGGACACCTCCTTCCCCAACTCACATCATCCAGGAGTTTTCCTTCCACTCGGAGTTCCCAGGAAGCCACCTTGTCCCCAGCTGGGGTTCCCCCAGGGGTCCCTGCGGTCCCTGCACTCTCAACTTCTCCCTTGCTGGGACTGAACGTGTTGGAAATATAGATCCGCAGCTTTCGTTTTTGCTGAAGACAAAAAAAGACAACCAGCTAGAGGTGAACCAACACGTTAGGAAACAATGCTACCCAATCTTCCCATCTGAACTCATTCAACATCAATACTGAGTGGCAACTATGGGCCAGGCACCTTGTTAGGCACCAGGAATTGGGAGTGGAAAATCCAAGTACTGGCCTGCAAGGAACTCACCATTTTGGAGGGTGAGAGAGACACTACCCACAGTTCCAACACAGTGGGATCAGTGGTGTGGCCGAGCAAATCGGGGTGCTATTGGGCAAACCAGAAACCTCCAGCTCTTATTTTAAATGCAACTCAACCACCCATCATAGCCCCAAAATATTCTTATCTCCTAGAAAGCCTTCAGTGAATTGTTCTAGATTATCTTTAAAAAAAGAAAAAGAAAGCAAAAGGAAAGAAAGCTTCTCTAGGGATAGCTAAGGAGACAGGAATTACCCTCATCCACCCTCTTGTCTTGCCTTTCAAACCGCTGCCTATGATTTACATTTTAAATCAGGACCCAGAATCCACACACACCTATATAAACATCTGAAACAAAAATGTTATGAAATAATACCTTTACTACTGTGGTAAATACCTTACTATGAAGAATTATTATTATAACTTTTACTATTGTATATTTCATCAAAAACATGCTGGTCCTACCACATGAAACCGAGTTCATGCTCCACTAAAGGACTGCACTACAGTGTGGAAAATCCTGTTCTACCCACTGTAGACCCTCGCTTGGCCCCTGGAAAACCAGGCCAAGGAGAGGCAGAGAACTTGAGAAGGCCCGGGAGTAGCCAGGGCTGCACTCACCGTCAGAGGCTTTTTGATGGCCTCCTGGATCTCCATCCGCTTGCGAGCAATGGTCTGGTCCAGCTTCCGCTCAAAAGCCAAGAGATCCATGTACGCCTGAGACTCTGGGACAAGCTCCCGAATCTGGAGGAACAAGGAATTTATCAGCGTGTTTCAGCTGCAGCTCTGGTTCTTTCTTCCCTTCCTTCTCTGTCGCATGGCTGGGGGAGGCTGACTCCACCCACAGCCAGGTAGCCACTGGGCGGACCTCCTTTACCCCCTCCCAACATACTCACTCTCTGAGGTAGAACCTTATCTGCCATCTTCCTCCTCTTTAACCTGGGAAGGACAGAAACTCACTTAAGAGGTCAGGGATCCAAAGGACCGCCCCGTCCATCCCTCCAGTCCCCAGGACCCTCCCCCAATAGAATGAGGGGTCTTCCTCAGTCCTCACGGCTCTTAGGACAGAAGGAAGCCCTCTGTTACTACTAGGGCTGTGCCAGCTAGGCTGGGAGAAACAGGACAAGCTTACCCCCGGCGCTGGGCGGGCATTGGGGGCTGGGCCTGGGGCACAAGCAGGCGTTTTCGGAATGGGTCCATCATGGTGGGTGGCATGCCAGGTCGAAGTGGAGTAGCTGTGCCAAATGGGGAGCCCGCAGGGGGTCCCACCTGTAAGCCAGCCATGGGCATCCGGCTCCCTGGAGACATGCCAGGCCGCTGGGGGAAGTAAGCCAATGGGGGTGCGTAGGTCAGTGGCAGGGCCCCATAAGACCCACAGCCCATTCCCTCCATCCTGTCCTCAGCCAGGTCCAGCCCTGAGCAGCACACCACAGAGGCCAGGCTACAGTGCCAGGAACAAAGGGGAGCAGGCGCACCAGAGCAGAAGTGTAAACCACACCTGCCCCGCCCCTTCAACCCCTGGCAGCAGTGCCAACGAATGAGGCCTGCAGAGCCCACGGGGTGGGAGGAGAAACCTGCCTGCAGAGGGAAAGACCTGGGGGAGTTTTTCAGGGCCTATGGCCACCTTCTAGCCCCAGCAGGCTATGCCCCTGCTCCCTGGAACCAGCTTCAAGGCATTCTTGAGGCCCTCAAATGGTCCCACCAAGCACTCCCATCCTTCTAGGATGGAGAAGCACAGCATGGGAAGCTTGGGAGGGTGGGGGGGCTGAGTCATAGCCAAGCACTGGGGTGGAGGGTGTGATATGAGCAGACTGACCGGGCAGAGCCCTCACACCCATCCCCTGTTGCCAGGCTGGTGCTGTGACTGAGGAGAGAAAGAAGTCCAGCGGGCTGGCAAGCCCGTCCGGCAGCAGCACTCCAGGTGAGCAAGTTGCAACAGTTTGGCTTGGACAAGTCCCAACTGGCGGGGGTGGCCGCAGGCCCAGCACAGAGACCATCTGGTTACCATATGGCCCCTACTCACATCCCAGAACTAGACCCTTCTCTCACCTCCCTACTGCCCAGCCCCCAAACCCCTATACTAAAAGATCCCAAAAGGGGAGCTGTGCCTCCGGGTGGCTTGTGGGAGACAAAGCAGCTGACACCTGGACGCTGCCTATAGTCCACACACCACCTGGCTCCACTTGGCGCTCACAATCCCAAACAGAACAGAGATAAGATTATCCTGGGACGCAAGAATCAGAGTCACAAGGTCAGCAGAGGAAATGGGGGTAACAGAAACGGCTTCTTTAGAAGCCTGCAGACGGATTTCCCACAGAGATCCAGCTCCCCAACATTTGTGGAGCCCATCTGGGAGTACCCTCCGTCCCCCACCCGCCTTGCACCATGGCTGCGTCTGCAAGGCCCGGCCCATTTGGCAGCTCGGCCTCACACACACACTCTGTCCCTGGCAGCTTCACAGGGCTGGCCCCAGGGCCCAGATTATGCAAGCAGCACAACCAGCCAACCAAGCCAGGCTGGGTGGGGACTGGCACCAAATCAAAGGACCCCTGCCCCGCATCAGGGAGATGAGATTCTTCCCCCATCTCCTCATCGAGCATGAGACCCATGTTCTCAACACAGAGGGTCAGATTCTTGACCAGATGCAGAGACAGGGAGAAACATGACCCAAAAGCATGGGAAAGGGAAAAGGAAGAGCAGGGTGAAAAGGAAGCATTTGGGAGAATGGAGAGTTAAACACTGGGGGGTGGTTCAGGGACCCTCAGGAGTTCTGCCATAAGTCTCTCCTCATCAAGGAGAGGTTCATCTGAGCTGTTGAAACGTGAAAGACAGCCGTTTCTCTGCCTTAATGAGCCATGGCTGGAGATTACAGAAGAAAGTCAGCGTGGCCACAGCTGGAAGCCCAGCCCCCAGACATCCCAGATGTGGGCTTTTCCCACTCAGTGCCTGATCCGAAGGCGGGGGACAACTGAGGCCATGAAACCTGCAGAGTGTGAGCTGCGGTCCCCACGAAGCTACTCACTAGCGTGTTCACAAAACCTCTGCGCACCACCCGTCCTGGGCAGGTGCTCGAATAACAGGAAGTCCCAAGACAAGGCTGCACAGGCAGGCCTGGAATAGGCCCCTCCCAGACATCTGCTCCAGACTTCCCAGGCACGGAGCCTTCAGCGGCGCCCAGGGCCCTCGGCTTCCTCTAAGAGGGGGAAGGGGCCCAGGGGAAGGCTGCTTATAGTTCATGAAGTCCCAGCTTGGCCCTGCCAAGCTCCACTAGTAACTCTTCCTCTTCCAAAAAACAACCCAAGGGTCATAAAAAATGAAAAAGAATGCAACCCAGAACTCACAGGCTCCCTAACTCCCCACCTGTAGCAGTGCTAGGCAGGCCTGGCTCAGCGCCCTGAACCCTAGAAGCGTGCAATGAACTCCTCGCCCTGCATCCTGGCACCAGCCCACATCCTAGGCCTTACTCTACCTCCATCACCTAGGAACAGAAGGCGGGGCCTGATGCTGCCGCCTCCAGGCCTCCAGAGGGCCTGTTCCCTGCCTCAGAGCTGGTGGTCCTGGTGCTCCTGGAGGCTGGGCCTAAGGGCCTAGAAGAAGAGAACAAACCCCTCCACCAGTAAAAAAACTATTTTAAACTCTCTGGAGTGAACCCAGCAATCTGTGGGGTATTTTTGTTTCTTTAAGCCCCTCAGCTATACGCTTCACTGTGATCCACAGCTAGAATCACTGCCTGGAGGAAGGTGGGTCATCACTTCCCTTCTGTTAACAGGCTTCCCTATTTGCTCAACTTGGGCTCTGAAATGCCCTGAAATCCTTGCTCTTTCCAGCTCACCTCATGCACCCTAATAGAAAGGAACCCCTTGGCTCCTCAGATCTCAAGTCCCTTCTCCATGAGCACACAGCTGGACTTGGTAAGAGGCCAAACGTGATCTTCCCTGATGTCAGACAGAGAACTGCGTCCTCCCTCTCCCCATCTATCTCTGACTTTTCCCTGAAAGCGGAGGAGGAGGCCATGAGAAACCGGTGGGATGCGAGGCCAAGGGAAGCAGAAGCTCAGTGCCTTCTTTCTGTCCCTCACCCCCAGTAGCCAGGGGCTACCCAGCTAGAGTGCTCAGCCTTGCCATTGGCCCAAGGCCACTCCCTACAAGTTGTGGAATCTACCCTCCAGGGGCTTTCCCCAAAGCACATGTCTCATGGGTTGCAAGGTGAGGAAACTGGAGAGGTTCCTATCATTCCCTAGATCCTTCCCAGGCCAGGTCTCAGCTAGTGGGCCCAGGGTTAGAATGACTGATGCAGGCATCCCTAAAAGACACCTTGGGCACATGAATCCCCAAGGGGAAGAGCAAGATGACAAAGACAATCCCCAGCTACAGTCCATACCAGGTCTGTCTCTGCCAAAACCCAAACCCTTTGTTTTTTTAGAGGGAGGAACAAGAAAGAGTAGGAAGAGAGAAAAATCACTGTTCCCAGTTAAGCATCTCTTTAGAAAGTGAGGGCCCAGGGCTCCTGGGAAGACATGCATCTACCCTGTTCTATGAGGACCCATTTCTGGGACCTTTACCTGGAGACATGAGGAGAGAATAGAGGAAGCCCCAGCTTCCTTCCTCCCTTCCTTCCTTCAAACTTGCTAGAAGCCAAAAGCGGGGAGCATTGGGTTGGGAAAATGGCATTGTTAGAACCTAAAGGCTAAATAAAAGTGGGGAGAGAGCAGGAGAAAGGATGGGCGTGATCCCAAGGACTCTGGGACCACCAGAAACGATGGACTGGGAGACTGACGAGTCCTACCAGCAGAATCAGGCTAAGTTCCTCACACAGGCACCGTGTCTCTGCCTCTCAGTAGCCTTTGAAGCTGCAACCTGAGAAGCTCTCTTTGAAGCCAAACCCCAAAGGGGTCAGGATAGAACCCTTTGAAGCAACTCTCACAGGCCCCTCCAGTCCCAGAGCAGCAGGGCTCAGTGGAGCCTCGCCGCTCCTCCAAACTAATCAACTCCTGGACACTGCGACACCAGGCAGAAAGCCAAAAGGAGAGTCTGCCCAGAACGCGCCGGGCTGTGTCCTCCTTCTTCAGGCCTGGCCACGGCTCTCTCTGGTCTAACTCAAGAGTCCTCCGGTGCAAAGACTCCTGGGCCTGACCCAGAAGTCAACTCTCCAGTGCACACGCTAGAATCCCCTGGCCCTAGCCCAGGCCTCCCGTGCCCGTGGGAAGCCAGGCCCTTCTTCCTCCTCATTAGCAGCTGGGAGCCATCTCAGACAGGCTAGAACTCTGCCAGTTCCCAACTAGAAAAAACAAAGCAGACTTGGAGTGGGACCAAGGCCAATCGCAGGGTAACCCTGGTTTCTCAGGGAGGGCCCTTCCCCAAAACTTTCTGATCACTTCCCAGGGACCCTTACCATAGGATGTACACTATTTCTCAGCCCACCCGCCCACAGCTCCTCCATCTCTCACGTACTCTGAATCCCTGTTCTAAAGAAGCCCCCAGAGCCTCCCTCCCAACTGCTTCAACCCTTCCACTCTCTTCCCCTGTCCCCAAGTCTTCCACCACCACCTACAGATTCCGAGGGTCCCTGGCCTTGCCCTCCACAATGTCCTGTGCGCTCCACATGCTGGGCCCCTGTGTCTTCTGTCCAGGAGGCTGCCGCAAGAACCCCCCCGCCCCGTCCCCTGCCCCCCGCGTGCTCGTGGCGCCGCCTGTCCATCTGTCCTCCTCACCTGGTACTGCGCCGCGGGGCCCGCGGGCCCCATGGGGCGGAAGGCGGCGGACCCGGGGCCCCCCACGCCTCCAGCCGGCCCTGGCCCCCTGAGCGCCGGTCCGGGCAGCATGCCTGGTCCAGCTGGAGGTGGTGGCGCTCCCAACGCCGCAGCAACGGCACCGCCGCCGGGGCTCAGAGGGGGCAGCGGGAACCCGCCCGCGCCACGGCCAGACATCGCTCCGTCCCGTCCGGCGGTAGAGCGATCCGGACTCCGGGCTCCGCGCTGAGTCCGCTCCGCGATCCGTGCTCCGGGTCTTTCCGATCTAAATTCCGGGTTCTGGGGTTTGTTGATCCAGGTTCCGGGATTTCCTAATCCAAGTTTGCGAGGTCCTCACAGACTGGGTTTGGGGCAAGGCCGATCCTGACTCTGGTCCGGCCCGGGAAATCCTAGATGCGGGACCCGCTTCGGGTCTTCCTGCTGCTCCAGGCCTCCGGAGGTTTGGCCACTGGAGACCAGTTATCCCAGAGGCGGCAACTAACTCCTTGCTCCGCCCAACTCAGCCCCGCGCTAGGCCCCGCCTACACCCAGGAGCCCAATGCTGGGATGCCTCCTGAAATCCCGCCCCTCGCGAGAACCGCCCCCAACAAGCAAGGTTCCTAACCGCCGACCCCAGGGCCCTACCCGCACCCCTTGGGCGGGCCTTTCGCGGGAGGGGCGGAGGCGGAAGCTGCTCCGGGAAACGCCGGGCAAGGGACGGGGTCAGAGGTCGAAGGTCAGCTAGGGCTTCAGCTGCGAATAGTTAGCAGATGTTCACTCACCGGTGTACCCTACTCGAAGTTCCCGGTCACGCTCCTAGAAATAGTATTGCTCCTAAAAATAGTTTTGTTAAGTCTCCTTTATACGTTTTCACCATTAAAGACTCAATTTAGAGCTGCACTCAGGAACAGAACAGCTGCCAACTTAACTTTCTTTAGAGGTCCACCTCTCGTTGGCTCAGACTTGCCAAGGGACGCGGGCTATCCCAGACCCGATCCAGCTCTGTTAAGGGTTGACTGGGCCAGGCAATGATTTCTTTCTTCCTTCCTTCCTTCCTTCCTCCCTCCCTCCCTTCCTTCCTTCCTTTCTCCCTCCCTCTCTCCCTTCCTTCCTTCCTTCCCTTTTTTTAAGATTTTTATTTTCAGAGATAGGCGAAGGCAGGGAGAAAGAGAGGGAGAGAAATGTCAATATGTGGTTGCCTCTCACTTGCCCCCCAAACTGGGGACCTGGCTAACTGGAAATCAAACTCAGGACCCTTTGGTTCGCAGGTGGGCACTCAGTCCACTGAGAGCCACATGAGCCAGGGCGCAAGCGATGATTTCTTATCTCACATATATTTTTTTAAAAGATTTATTTTTAGAGAGAGGGGAAGAGCGGGAGAAAGAGAGGGAGAGAAACAGCAATGTATGGTTGCCTCTCACATGGCCCTCACGGGGACCTGGCCCGCAACCCAGGCATGTGCCCTGACTGGGAATCGAACCGGGACGGCTTGGTTCCCAGCCCACGCTCAATCCACTGAGCTACACCAGCCAGGGCCTTATCTCGTATTTTTAATGTGGCCCTGCTTCACTTTAAGGAAGCTGAGTACTTTACGCCGCAGGAAGTGTTTCTAGGAGAAGGAATTTTGTGTCATGAGAAAACTCTCTGAAGTTCAATAAACAAGATCTTTCTCTAGGATTTATAGCACCTAATTTTCAAATATTAAATACCTTTTCAAAAACCACTGTCCTGTATCAGAAGGTACTAAAAATAAAGTGCTTCGGCTATGCCCAGTACCTTATCCTCTTGGTGGTCTGGGTTTTTCTCCCCATGATACATACCAGTGCTTCTTAAACTTTAATAAGCATGAGAAACATCTGGGGCTCTTGTCAAAAATGCAGATTACGGCTCAGTAGGCCTAGACTCTGGGGTAGGACTCAGGTCCTGCATTGATAACAAGCTCCCATTGCTCTTAGGTTGAACATCACAGTCCCTCCCACGAAATACAAGGTTCTACAGGGCCCGGCTCCTGCTCGCCTCCTTCAGCTCATTTTAAATCACTGCCTTTGGCTCATTAAGAGTCAGTCCAGAGGTTCTCTTGACAATTTCTCAAACTGCTAAGCCCCTTCCCACCTCAGAACCTCTCTGCCTCCAACTCGTGCTTGATTTTTCTCCTCTCTTTATCACTGTAAGTGCCAGCCTCTCTGGCTTCCAAGTTTCTCTACTGCACCACACTGCCTTAGCTGTCTCTGTTCCCTACTCTACCTCAAAAGGCGGAGGTTCCCCAGTTGATTTGTTTGAATGTGGTAGCCAAGTTTGATAACAATTATTATAAAAACGGTGATTCTCAACATTGACTTTGGAATACCTAGAAAGAATTTTTAAATGCTGGTGGTGATGGTGGGCATGGAAGGGATTGAAGCTGAGAAGAGAGGGGTTGGGAGGAGGGGGACTGGATAGTAACTGGAAGGAGACATTGGAGGCCTTCTGGGGTTGTGATAGTATCTGTCTTATGTATTGATTTGGGTGCTGGTTATTTGGATCTATTAATTTTATGTGAAAATCATTGAGCTGTATATTTATGCTTTGTGTACTTTTCTATATGCATGTCAATCTACAGTAAACATTTTTTAAATAATTTTTTTGAAGTAAACAAAAAAAAACAGTTGTCATCAGCCACTTCACCACCTCCTGGGAAAAGGCCCTGCACTTGTCATCTTGGGGGATGCTTTTCACAGCATCAAGAAGCTGTTGGCCTTTGAGTCTGTGCCTGTCCTCGACAATGCGCAAACCTGCTTTCTCACCCTGACATTTCTTCCTGGGCTGATGCCATGGTTGGCTACAAAATCCCTACTGTAGCTGCAGTAGCAGGTACTCACCAACAGCCAAGCCCTGTGGTGAGCATCTGCAGCTCCTCTCTCCCCACAGCTAAGCCCCTGGACCTAGGGCAGCAGGAGTGTAAAGAGCTACATGTAGCCTTGCACCTGGGCCCGAGCCGAGTCCCGTACTGACCCCTATCTTGATTAACTGTGTTCACAGTTTAGCCTCTTGCCTAACACACTGAGGGGGCTCAATATTGTCAGCAATCATTTTTACTAAGAGGCTTCCACTGTAGCATCCCAGCAAGTGCTCCACCATCACCTCCCCACCCCTACGTAAACCTTCCTTCTCCCATAAGAAAAGTACCTTTCCAGTGTTCCATTCTTTAGCCTGGTTGGCTAAGTCTGTGATGTTGCAGTGTCCGGTAATGGACACTTGCTTTGTTTTAAAAGGGTGGGGTTTCTGGCAAAGTGGAAGGTCAATACAGAGAGTACTCCCAGCCTGGGAGGTCTTCTAGAGGCACTTTGAGAATCACATCTCTTGATGCCATCTCCAACTACTCTACATCGGCCCTGCAGCGGGGCTATGACTGCTGCCCCACTGGAGGCAGGGCGCCCTTTTAAAATTTATGGTGCCACAGCGAGGCCTCTTGATGTTAAGGAACCAACAAGGTGGAATCGGGAAATAGAGAGACCACACCCCAAATTCCTGCTCTACCACTGTGTAAAATGGAGATACTGACTCCCACCTCCCCAGCCAGTGAGCATAGAAAGAATTGTGTTGGTGCCTGCAACCGCAGCTTCCTGTGCATGAGCTGCTTCTGTCCTCTAGTGGCCACTGGGTAAATTGCACGACGAGTTGGCCTGACGATGGGGATGAGGGAGCCGCCCCCGCCCTTCTGAATCTTCCTGATGCTGGAGTTCTAAACCTTGACAGACCCATAACTCCCCTTTTCATGAGCTGTTACCAACTTTATGATTTTTATGGGTTTTTATGGTCATTTTTATGGTTTTAGAAACCTTTAATTCCAGATTTCAAAATTTACCTTTGGCCCAATAATTACTCAGAGAGAGAGAGAGTGCGTGCGTGTGTGCGTGTGTGCGTGTGTATGTGTGTGTTTCACTGTTTGATTTGGTTTGTTTTTTAACTGTATCCAGAGTATGGAGCCTATAGAATCCCTCCTTTGGGGGGGTAGTTGAGGTATTATTTGTAGTCTAGTTTATATTATATGTGTAAAGTATTTGAAAAGGTATATATTCTGTGGGGTAAAGTATAAACCTGAAATAAAGCCAAACATTCACAGTGTTATTAATATGTAGTTTGAATATATGTAAGTGGCGACTGT
>PVJI01015139.1:0-41963 GCA_004026765.1 Micronycteris hirsuta | reverse complement strand
AAAAAAAAAAAGAAACCTGAATTCTAGTCTTGGCTCTACCACTAACCAGCTTCAGGACAATGAAGAATTCTCCAGAGCCACTATTTTCTTAAAAACAAAATGAAAGTATTAGACTGAAGGACCTCTAAGACCATTTTTTAGCTCTGTGATACCATGAGGGACGAATAAATTACCGCATGGCAGCTCTCCAAAATGAATATGCCAATAAAAAGATTCTCATAGACTCAGAGCTATAAGGTGCCATTAGAATATTCTTATATAACACTGTTGTTTTTTAAATGAGAATATAGACATAGAAGAGCGAGGAGACTTGTTCGAAGTCACTGGTGGTGAGCCACCTTGGTGGCCACCAGCAAGACCCTGATGCCTGTGCTCTGATCCACCACATTATGCCACTTCTCTACACAATTGTTGGTTGAGATTGTTAGTGTCATACTCCTTCCAACCTCAGGACCTTTGCATGTGCTGATCCCTCTTTCTCACTGTTCAGGTTTCAGTTTAAACACCAAATCAGAAGGTAAGGCTTCTCTGACAACCTGATTTGAGTAAGTCTCTAACTACCCATGACCTTTACTCTGCATCAGTATTTCCCATGTTGCCTTATTGCATGATGTAATTAAATATCGTTTGTTCACTTGCTTCTGTTCTGTCCCCCTTATCCACTGGCCTGCAAGCCCCGTGGGACCGGGGACCTGTCTGTTTAATGTATCACTCTACACCCAGCACCCAGCAGAACACCTTGGGAAGTACAGGCACTCAGTAAATGTGTATGTTGAATTCATTATTCAATGTGTTTTCTGGAAGTACAAACCAAGGTATAGAATGTAGTTGCCCAAATGCTTTAATAAGGGAAAGGTTAGAGTTAAACCCAGAGTTTTTAAATGTGAAGGGACCATCTCAAAAATCTATCTCCTTTCCCTTCTACTTCATGTCTACACTACTTTCCCTAATGGGCATGATTCCCAATGAGGGCTGGTATCACCACCACCCGAGACAACCCCGTTAAACAGAGACTCGTCCTGCCCCAAATGCCACAGGGGCCAGAATTTTCCCTCAGATTTTCTCTCCTGCAGTACCTCAGATTCAACCCAAAAGATAAAAATTTGTAATTACACAAAGTGTCATTAATTTTGAAGTGTTTTAGATAGTTAATGACCCTAACACATGCCATTAGCAATGAATTGCTCAGCTTACTGCACTGGTCCTAGGAATAAGGGAGTATTAATAAATGTCTACCTTCCTTCTCTTCTTCAAACTTCAGTCACTGGTGGTTAAATAGCAAGAACATCTCAAGTGGTTTTTTGGCCTCTCTCACTGCTGTTTCGCTTTGACAGCAATGCGTCACCCAAGCAATGGTCCCGTGTGCCTGCCTTCCCGGGATTAATGCAAATATGGGGATATATTTTTACCCGACAGCAACCTGTATTTTATTCAAAGCGAAGCTGTATTTTATTATTGGTGAAGAGGCACACTCGTGGAGGCATGCGTTGTTGGAGTATGAATAATTGATATTGGACATAAGTCCTTTTTATGGTCTTCATTTGTTAGGGGAAAATCCAATCAGGCAGCGCTGGTTTTGTGTCACCAGGTTTGAAGTATATGTCTTTGGAAATACAAACATTGGTTTTTCACATGTCCTGAGAATGTATGTAAGTCAGGCCCCATAACTATGAGATAGCGTTAAAATTAAAATAGTAGGAGCTACATTTCTACTTATATTAAGAAAAACAAAAAAGAAAATTACTCACATGAATCAATTGATATGATGACGTCGCCAGGCCTAATTTTAAAAATAGAATAAGGTTAATAGATTTCACAGGAAAAAGATGATAACCTCTTCTGGGCAAGTTACCAACAAGTAAGCCCTGAGCATTTGTGGGCACCCTCTTTAGAATCACTTTCATTCACTTATTCATTTACGCATTAGGGCATTTATTCCATTAACAGACTTTTATTGACAACTTATTTTGTGTTAAACACTAAATGCTGGTGTTGATAGCAATGAAGGAAATAGTCATGGTCCCTTGACTCATAGAGATTACGGTAGTCTCTTTGACCTGTACATTTAAAAAAAACACAGTCACTACAAAATAAATGTATCAAATTCAGTTGTAAGAAGTGCAGTGAGGACAGTCCAAGGTGCAGCCTCAGACGTCATTAGCTTGAACCCGCTGTGTCAAATGCGGTGGGAATGCTGACATCCTGGGGAGGGGAAGTGTCTCAGCTCAGTGTAGACCAAGGAAGCAGCATGCCTGGGGCTCAGACCAGTTATCATAGCTGAAGTTGATGGGGTTTTTTATCTACACATAAGGCTGCCAGGCCCACTAAAGAAAAAAATATATGTCTGTGTGTGTGCGTGCTTTGGCTAAAGTCAGGCTTATAGCATCTAAAGATTCTTACTTAAGAACAAGGGTTTTATAAACCTAAGAGATTGTCTTTTTTATTGTTCTAATGTTACCAACACTATTTTCATTTGGTTTTACTTATCATTAAGCCTATTGGTTATACATCTATGATTTCCTTGCTGTTCAGCTGGTTGGTTGGTTTTAGCAGATCTCAACCACTTTACAGTTGTGAAAACCCTTCATAGAAGCCAAACCGAAAAGGCTCCACACTGTGCAACTCCAGCTATATGACCTTCTGAAAAAGGCAAAACTATGGAGAGAACAGAAGGATCAGTGGCTTCCGGGGTTAGGAGGGAGGAAGGAAGGAATAGATGGATCACAGAGGATGTTTAGGGCAGTGAACTTATTCTAATGGGGGGTGCATGTGTTAATGTAGGCTCATCAATGGCAACAATGTACCACTATTGTGGAGGATGTTGATAGGAGAATTGTGCATTTGTGGGGCAAGTGGAATATGGGAAATCTCTATACCTTCCACTGTGCTAAATTTTGCTATAAACCTAAAACTTCTCTAAAAATAAAGTTTATTTTTTTCAAGGATCTTTATAAAGACCCAAATCGTCAGTACAGCAAACAAGGAGGAGAGAGCAGCACTACCCAGATCTGCCTTACCTACTATTCCTTCGTTGGTTCAACAGACAGCGATCGCACGCCCATGTGTCAGTCTTGATTCTAGGCGCTGGGGACTTACCAGGGAACAGAAACACCCTGGACTTCGAATAAGAATAAATAAATGGGTAGACTGTCAATTGTGAAAACGCTCAGAAGAAAATAAGCACAACAATGGGAGAATGAGAGAGTTGAGGGGTACAAGGCTATGTTTTTAATAAGAAGATTGGGGGACTTTCGATTCAAAGCTATTTAAGCAGAAAAAGAGGCAAGGGTGTGAGGCCTGCAGATATCTAGGGCAAGGATGTAGCAGGAAGAGGGACAAGCAGAAGCTAAGAGCCTGAGAGGGGCGAACATTCAGCCTATCTGAGGAACAGCGAGGAGGTCACTGTGGCTTGAGCACAAGGAGCAAAAGGGAGATTGTCACATGAGTGTCAGAGCAGATGGGGTCAAGTGTGTAAGTCATGGTAAGAGTCTTGTATTTTATCCTGAGTGAAATGGGAAGTCACTGGAAGACTTTGAGTCATATATATATATATATATATATCATATATATGTGTATATATATCATATATATGTGTATATATCTGTATACACATATATATGATATATGGTATATTTATTTATATATTTACTGTAATGTAGGTGTTTACTTCAAATGGCAAATTTGTGTAACATATCATTTTGCTGTAATAGTTAACACTTGTACATGGTTCTTCAGCTTTCAAAGGGCTTTCATCTATGCAACTGCATTTTTATGCTTATAAGTGTGCTTAGTGGTGGGTGGAGTGTGAGCAAGAGCTGTGACACAGAGATATAGAGGTTAAGGCAAATATGCAAATATGTAGCCTGAGACCATTTCAATTAGGCCATGGTTATCCGTCCCAAGGCAGCATGCATTAACTTATCAGCACAGTGTTTCCCGTAGCACATCCCTGATGGACATTCACAGACTACAGGAGAAAAACAGAAGTTTGGAAATTGGGTCACTGCTATAGATCTTGAGGCGGCTGGGGGCAAGGGTGGGTTGTTGGGTAGCACTTGGAGCTGGTTTGTGGTAAGATAACACAGGAATAAAATTAGGAATATTTCAAAGGGACAGTTATGGTTCCCTAAAGATTTTCTTTTACTTCAAAATGCCCCACAGTGCCAGGAGAATGCTGGTCAAGCTCTATCCAGCCCTTCTTAGGCTGTTCTCCAGAGATACACCCAGAAATGAAACTTCCCAGCACAGGATTAGGCCTCAAAAATTCATTAAAAAAAAAAAAAAAACCTCTTAGGTCTTCTTTCTGAAATATTCTACAACCTAATTTATTGTTTCCTAGACTGGAAAATCAGGTTTTGGGTGTGGTTCTGTTTATGCTTCTGAATGCTTTTGTTCTCTCTGATATCACACAAGAATATATAGCTGCTTTATTCATTTTGTGTATGGTAGGTGGGGACAAGAAAGGTTGCCAGGTAACTTACAGTGTATGCGGACTGGTTCCTAGGAACGTGCTCATGGAATGTGCTACTTCTGCCAGAACTGGCATGTAACCTGGGTTCTCACACTTCCCAAAGGTTTTGCAGTTTGTGAGATATAGTTGCTATTCTTTGTGCACACCATTGGGCAGGTATAAAGTAATAATGGGAAGTACCATTTTACTATCCTTCCCCTTTAAAATTAATTTAAGGAGTGTGTTCACTTCCAAAAGTAGAAATTCTTACTTCATTGCTATGAATTTTCAATAGTACCTAAATTTCCAGTGATAATTTGGTCTGACGCTCATTTAAGCAGGTGGATGTGGAGGTAATGTCAAAAGCTGGAGAACCCATCATGCATATATGAATATAAATCATTGTTCATATCCAAATTAGTCAATTACTAAATAAGGTCTACAAACCAATCAAATATCTCCTATTACAATTACATTTTAATTCCATACCTACATAAAACATTCAAAGGAGGGCCTCGATTTTGAAAATAGCAAGAATTTTTCATGGTAAGTTCAGCATTTTCCTTGAATCAATAGTTCATGGCATTTTCCAGCTTTCCCTCAATGCTGTTCTTACAAGATGAGCCCAAGGAAAGAAGATAAATGTGAGCATTTTCAAGAAAACTGCTCTATCTGCACTCAGACTTCTTTTTTCCTGGAATAACAATGCTGCCTCCTAACTCAGAGCAAAAACATGATGATTTAGGGGTTGAATGATTGTATTCTAATGAAGTAAGGCCATTTGATTTCCGACTTTTTTAGTTTCCCATTTTATGTTTCTGAGTGCCATGAAGGAACACTCAAGCGTTCAATACACACAGAATAAAAATTAACTGAACCCAATATTGAGATTACCAAACCATCCAATTCCCTAGGATGTAGCAGATGAAAAATAAAACATTCTAATTTCCATGAAAAGAGGAAAAGGAGTGAGAAAGTCTAAAGTACTTGAAAATACTCCAAAAAATGTAACTGCTGCTTCCAAATATATATGTTGAATATTCCAACTACTTAACATGGTCGAAAGTAACTTCCCTCTTAAGTTCTGTGCACAGAGGACTTGCACCTAACTACAGATCCCTGAACAATTTTTATTTGTCTAAAAGCGGTGTGATATTTTTAAAACTACAACCTAAACAAAATCATGGGGTTTTGGTGTGTTATTGTGATAGCTGCCTTCCTTTCTGACTTAGTTTATCCTCATCCTATGGTGCATTCTCCTCCATTAGGTGTCCGTGATTACAGAAGTTCACCTGGATCTTCTGTAACAGGGATTACCCTCTGTAACAGGGATTTTCTAGAGATTGGGCTGAAAGGTAAGAAAGGCGTGCATGTGGGTGTGTCTGCGTCTGTGTCTGCAATGAACACACCATATACTTTGGAGTCAGAGCAGTATTTCAATTTTGATACCACTGCTTACAAATTGCAGGATCTTGTTGGAGTTACATAATCTCTCTGAGCCTCAGCTTCAGTAAATTGTAAACCATTTAGCATGGCCTATTGCTTTGTCTAAGTTCCCAGAACAATTTGTGATGGTTGATTCTGTGAGTCAACATGGCTGGGCTATGATGCCTGATTGTTCAGTCAAACACTAGTTTAGATGTTGCTGGGAAAGTATTTGTGGATGTTATCAACAGCTGCAATCAGTTTGCTCAAGTAGATTACCCATGATGATGGGGGGGCCTTGAGGGGCAAAGGCCGAGCTTCCAAGGAAGAAGCAATTCTGCCTCGAGAATGCAACAAAGAAACCGTGCCTGAGTTTTCAGCCTAAAAATCTGCATTGCAGATTTTGAACTGGCCAGCCTCCACAATGGTATGGACCGACTCTTTAAAATAAAATCAGTGTCTCTCTAGATAGATAGATAGACAGACAGACAGATAGATATGGATATATAGATTGATATACACATATACATGTACACACATACACACTATATATATATATATATATATACACACACTCACCATTGCAGTTATGATTCTCATGCATACATCATTGTATATTTGTCCTATTATTTCTTTTAGATCAGTTTCTAAGAGTGAAATCATGTAGTCAAAAGCCATGCACATTTTGCACTTTAGTATATATGTACACCTCCCTATGGGTCTGTTTTCTAGAGAACACTGGCTAATATACTATCTCATGTTGTTATGAAAATGAAATCAGTTCCGCACATTGTTAGAATATCATGTGTTTGATATATTGTGGTTCCTTACCCACTTACCCCCCAAATGAAAGTTACAGGGAGTCCACGAATAAGGCTAGTTCTGAAAGCAAACTGGCATCCTCCTCTGTGCTACTTTGTAGGAGATTCAGGGTCGGGAGATAAAGCGAGAGGCAGTCACAAGGGATGGAGTCTCCCACAGGAGCTGCCTAGAACAAAAAGAATTAAAGTCCAGTGTGCCGTTAGCTGTCATTCCACCCAGATCCAGCCCTAGGCTGGGTCTCACTCCACCAGAGCCCAGCTGGAGTCAGTATCCTATAAACGAGAGCTCTTGCCCAGCTCCTGGAAACCAGCTCACGTCAAACCCAACAGCCAACTATGTTTCACATGGGCTCTGGCCTCTAAAAAGCAAGCGGAGAAAAAGCGATTCAAAAATAACTCCATCAGAAGAAGCACTATAAAGTGGGCTAAGGTTATTCTTTGTCCTGAATATGATGAAAAATAATGCAATACTTTAAATACCATCGCCGCTCTTCATCAAAATTTCTAAGGGAGAAACTTAAACCAAGTTTCACTGTTTCAACACAGAGTTGATACTATTCTCATACAATAAATTGATAGAGTCCTATTTCTCAGTAACTGGGCATATAATTCACTCTCTCACGTCACTTTGGACTCCGTGACAACCTTCCATTACGGGTTAAACTGATTTCACCTGGGAAGATGTTGCCGTTTATGATCTTTGCTTAAGAAAACACAATCACAAACTTCCACAGTCAAAATAAACCAATTTAAGATTTCAGAATTTGAGTGGATGTCTTAATGTATTGAAAACCTACTTCTACAGATGAGTACGTGTCTACAAGAGATGCGGGGTGCAGGTGCCCATGGGCCCTATCAGGATGCACACCAGGCCGATCTTCCTGGGAGCAGCTGGGCTACATACACCAAAATGCAAAATGTGCTTCCTTTGACTCTGTGATTTCACTCTGAGGAATTGATCTAGAAGAAATAATAGGACAAATAGGCAACGGTGTATGCCTGAGAATCATAACTGCAATGTTGACTATAACATAAAATAAAATCAAGGTAACTGTGCATCAATAAGGCCAAAGGCATAATGATCATCCATACAATGAAATATTCTACAGCTACCGTAAGTGAACCATGCAAACTACTTTATGTCCATGTTATATTAAGCAGAAAATGGAAGAGTTAGAGTGAATTCCACTTTTTGATCAAAATACTATTCGTATACAAAATCTAGAAGATATATTTTAAAAGATTAAAAATTGTTATCTCTATGTTGTTAGATGAAAAATTACTGTTATTTCCTTTTTAAATTTTATGTCTTTCCGGGTAAATAGTCCATTGATTTTTATAACCAGGAAACAATAGTAATTTAACATTTTAACTATACATAAAATATTTTTCACATGTCTTGAGGAAAATTTTTAACTTTTGAAGTTTCAGTTGGTCATAATTCTCAATATAAAGCCTAAGCAGAAGTGAATCTTTTTTAGATTCAAACAAGACAAATTTCTCTGGCATCCAAGGAAACAACAAGAAAATACTCAAATGCTTAATAACCCTGCAAATCAGACTGTAGGCTGAGGTCTGTGGTAACTACTGAATAAACATATTTGTCAGTGTCTGCAAATCTGCGGAGGAGCATGAGCCGCTTGTCAACAGGTGACTCGAGTGTCACGTGATGGGTGCCAAGCACTGTCGATCACTGACTCCATTCTGTGCAAGTTGACAAAGCTTTTGTTGTCATCGCAGCTGGAGCTATATTTACCTTGCAAGTTGGAGTAGCAATTTCTCTCTGGATAGTTTTCCCCTGATTCTGAAAACAAGCCTGTCTTAAAACTAAACTCCAACAAGAATGTGGTTTAACGTGAGATCAGTGGTAGAGAGAGCTCAGTCATTTTTTAACAGGAATGACGTATACATAGAAAAGAAAAGTGTACAGCATTTTTCTATCAAGACAACAAATGGAAGGGAGTAATCTTTCTGTTCTAGGACTCAACTGCAAATTGAGAGGCGTGATGAATCTAGTTGCTTCTAAGTTATCGGAAGGGGTGACAACAAAATAAATACAAATAACAAAATTAATAAAATAATAGATAATAAAATTTAGCAATCGGTAAGGCAGATCTTGGAGTCCTCTTGCTATGACCATTTTAATCATGTAGAAGGGAGGTGAGAAATGGGTCATATGGAGGATACAGGCCAGGATGGGAGAAGAATTTGGAGGACTTGGAACAGCACCTATTAGCAACTGGTATAAAAGTATTCTTATATTTCAACAATGGTACAACCCTCGGTATTGTTGATTTATGCAACTGGCATTGAGACCAGCTCTAGAAACCATGCCTAAGTCAGGGTTTCCCTATATGTATGCAGTTCTAAAATGTGGGATTTTTGCCCACCAGAGGCCATTGAACAACATCTGGAGATATTTGGGGTCATCACAACTGGAATAAGAAGCTATCAGCATCTAGCAAGTAGAGGCCAAGTATGCTGCTAAATGTCCTATAGTTCTCACAATAAAGAATTATCTAGCCCAAAGTGTCCATAAATGCTGAAGTTGAGAAATGCTACCTTAACCATTGTATATAAAAGTTATAATAAAGCCTTCCAATAATATTCCTTGACTGAATTAATCAATATTTAAATGGCCAAAATAAAGACTGATTCAATAGGACATAACGCAGAAATAACTTGGAAGCTACTGATAACCATGGTTCTCATAATGCGAAGTGTATTTCTCTTGCTCTTCCATAAAACACAGGACACCTCAGACACAGTAATATCTTCAGACCAGTTCAGACCTGCCAAAGGCATTGAACAATTATGTTCCAATTGCAAAGCCAAAATTGTTAAGCACAGATTCTTTTTTTAAAAAGGCCTGCATGTTCAAAAAACATAGTAACAAGTTATTTCCCCAAAGACCTCATAAGATGGGCTCAACATGATCACGCAAGAGGAGCAAAATGTTGTCACGTATAAAATTTCCAAGACCAAATGCTTTAGGAATGGCTTTAAGACTAACTGTTTGTGTCCCCTCAAAATGCACGTGTTAAAACCTACTCCCCAGTGTGATGGTACTAAAAGGCGGGATTTGGGGAGGTGGCTAAGTCATGAGTGCGGATCCCTCATAAATGGGATCAGTGTCCATATAATAGAGGCCCCTGAAAGCTCCCTTTCCTTCCACGCAGTGAAGACACAGTGGAATGACAGCCATCTAAGAACCAGGAAGCAAGCTCTCACCAGACACTGGATCTGCCAGTACCTTGAACTTGGACTTCCAGCTTCCAGAATGGTGAGATATAAATTTTTGTTGTTTATACATCACACAGTCTATGGTATTATGTTATAGCAGCCTAAACAAAGACAGGAACCTGCAGGATTTACCCTAATTCTTATTAAATTGTTGTATGTGCAAAATGGAAGGTGAGTCTGATTTATTTGTAGTTAGAATAGGCATTTGACAAGTACTTTCTGTATGATTCTTGACCGGTGGTTTATATGCGTGAATGTGTTTGTGCGCATGTGTCTCCAACGGCCACAGATGTGGTACTGCAGAAAGAAGAGTTCACAGATATACAGTGTGGTGCCATTGGAGAAGCTTCATTTGTCGTAGACAAAGGAAGGCTAAATGCTTCTTGAAAGGAAAATGCTTCATATTCTTGGAATGTAGTATTCTAGTATTTAGCGTTCCTGCCATTAGAAATAGCCAATGATTGGAAACTAGGTATTTTCCCAAGGGATGTTTTAAGAATTGTGACTTAAAAGGAAAAAAATAATATCTATACCAGCCAGTGCACAAAATCACTAAAATGTAGAAATATATTTTGTCTAAGGATTATAAAATCAGAAGACACATCTGAATTTTACCAAATGTGATCAACACAATTAGAAGTAGATACACCACGTCATAAAGAGTTTATCCAAGGCCAGCGCCTGTCACGGGTCAGCCGATCACCCCTTTTGCTTAGGAGAAAGCTCTTTGCATAATTTGATGTTGCCCAGGCTTATCAATGATACCAATAACACATATCCAAATACTTCTAAAAGTGACACTTTTCAAAACGATGAGTAAAATGATGGCTATTTTTAATTATTTTCATTCCTGGAATTTTGGGGCCATTTCTGGAGTTCTAGAATCCCAGACAAAACCCTGTCTTTTAGTAATTTTCATGGCATGGGATCTGCAGAATGCAAATTAACAGGAAGACTTTAAAGTCATACATTTTTTGATATATTGGGGATCTAAGTGAAAAATGAGGCATAAAGGGTGTCATTCAACAATCGGCAAAAAAGGGGACGTTTCTACCATGTGCTTCTTCTACAAAAGCCTGCTAGGCTGCACATCAATGTGACTGCACTTAGTGCTGCTGCACTGTCCTCTTAAAATGGTAGCTTTTGCTCTGTGTTTTTTACAAAGAAAAACAAAGCCTATTGGGAAAGCCTATCCCAAAAAAAGCTAATCCACGGTGTGAAAAGTCTCAAGAAGAATCCCTTTCTAAAGTTAGAAAAAGTTACTGAAATCTGAGTCCATGCTAGAATTTCTGCGTCACAACTGCTAGCTGTCCCCTCTTTCACTTGGATGGTGTCGTGCATAGCCATGCCATGTGCTGGGCATCTCTTGTGCCTTGTCTCCTGTCCTCTTGGCTCAACATTTCCACTGCAAGTGGTCCCTCCTCAGGAAGCACCTCAGCGCAACAGTGGCTGCATGGCATCTCTTCTCAGCATCCCACCCACCTACCACTTTCTGTCCCAGGGCCACTCTGCCGCCATGCCTGGCACACCTGCGGAAACCACGCAGCCATTCTGATGTGTGCCCAATCTGGAAGTACAAGGGACTCACCACTGCATAGAAAATACCTTCCACATACGTAGTTCATTAGAGGGTCCCCTGTGCATAGTGCATCCATATCTATAGATGTACATTTTGTATATGCAGCGTAGAATTTCTCTGGGAAAATACCCAAGGAATCAGTGCTACTCGTTTCCAGGAAGTGAAATGGGGAGGGCGGGTGCTGAAAGACATGGGTGAAGAGAGGACCTTCAATAAATATTCTTTTATGCCTTTTGAATTTTGAACCATGTAAATATATTGCCTAAAAATTAAATAAAATTAAAATATAAATAAAATATCTTTTGCCAATGTCACAACATCTTATCTAGTGTGAGAAAACCTAAATATCCTAAACATTCAGACCTATTCCTGAATATTTGGGGGGGAAATAATATAGATGTGGCAGGATTGTCACTTGGAGAAATTACTAAAAATGTCAAGCTTGTCACAGATTATCTTCCCATAAAGGATACTTTTTATAGAGGAAATAGTGTTAGTAATTCAGAAAGCAATCATCATATTAACTTGGTTACATTTTAGACAGCACATGTTGGAAATCTTCAAATGACACTATTGGCTGGGAGCTATTTCAGGTGACTTCCAATTGATTTTATGTAGCAAGTTACCATACTATTGGACTACTAAACTAATTGATGGGGGCATTTTACTTTTCTGTTACATTTAATGCAGAAGTTTTTCTCTAGAAGCACATTTAGATGAATCCAGAAAAATTTTGTGGGATCATTTCAGAGGAAGAATTCCTCGGTTTTGGTGGGCTTCTCCCAATAGCCCCAAGTGCTTCTACTGCCCCATCCAACTTCAGCTACGAAACAGACTTTCACATCACAAAATACAGAAGCTCTGTACACCCTCATTAACTTTACTATAAACACAGTGACTGCTTTTACTGGTGGTCTCTGTATGGTTTAAGCAAACATGATATAAAAAATCAGTTTTATAGGAACATTAATCAATTTCATTTTAAATAACCAGTTCACCTAGTGAACTTAATTTTCTATTTATACAATCTAAATTTACAATGAAAGCCTTAGGAAATCTTTTTGGTGCATAAAACATGGCTATAATATCTCATACCACGTTAAGTAATTTTCTTGCCATTATTTGTAGCATATTTCAAAATGTATCGCTAGCTACAATTTTTTCATTTTTTCACATGGGTAAACTGAGGCTAGCAGATGGGTTTGGAGTGTCCAGCTCCCACGATGTAATGGTTTTCAACCTCCACTGTGTCCACAAAAGGGAAGGGCTGCACATTTACTCAGGGCCAAACCATGCAATCTGTTCTACTTTCTCTCTGTTTTACTGATTAGATATAGATTTATTCTTGATAAAATTATGAAACTAAATGTGAGTTGAATCACATTAAGAAAAATGATAAAACCAGGCATCCTTAGGTACAGCAGAACAGCAAAGGCACCAGCATACAACGCAACCACCCTAAAATTGCACTGCTGTTTTCCGTCCCAAGCGCTTGCCCGCAATAACTCAAGGGAAATACTACCACAGGCCGACAGAAACTATAATTAAAATTGCCTGCTGGCATTTCCCTACATAATATAATTTGTTTGTTCAGAAGCTCTACTTTGTCTTGCAAAGGTTGATCCAGGAACTTCCTAATCTGATAAGATATGTTTTATTATGTTTTTTCATAATGAATACAGGAATAGTTAATGGAGGGACTACTCCTTTATTAAAAACAATATATTATAAAGAAAAATTCTTACTCTGTCGGAGAAAGCAATCTCCCAGTTCCCAGTGTGGGTTTATTAACCATCTAAATTTGATCTTTTCATGAAGCTAATTTTTGTTTTCAGAAAGTATATACAAGGTCTTTTATACCAAAAAAAAAAAAGGTAACTATTTTAAGCTAAACACTTATTAAGTAGCAAAAGCAATGAACTTCACTCAGTTTGTATTTAATAGGCTGTATGTTTACTGAAGCCTGAAACTCTTGGTTATTGCCACTTATATAACATTGAACTTGGTGCTTACGTAAGAGCATGATAAAGGTGACATTAACCAAATTAAAAAGAGAAAACTCCCCAGGAGAGATTATCTATTGGGCATCAAGGGACAATTTAGAGCTACCTGAAGATTCACTACACTGAGGTGAGCTTCTGGGGTGGTTTAGAATAATATTCCTTGAAATTATAGGAATGCACCATTCAATTTTAAAACATCAATTTCATTTTGCCATTCAATGCTGTTATAAGAAACATACTTTTAGTACCAGATATGTTGTTTCTAGACACCCTGGTGCAACCATTTTCTTTCTTTACCATTCCAAAAGTTCATAGTTTTTCTGAAAATAATGAGAGTTTTTCTCACAAAAACAGGGTCTACTCAATTCCAAAAGGTCATTTGAGCAAATGAGTCAGCCAATTCAAGCAAACTGAATCTGCAATGCCATGTTAATAAAACAAAATCATCGGAGGTGATATTTAATTTTTTAACCTGTAATTTGGAAATTTTATAGGTTCAAGAGCCAAAATATGAATTTATGTTTTTAACTCTTAACCCAGATCAAATTTATTCTCAATCCAATCTTGAAGGGGGCCAAGTGAAATACCAAGGAGCCTTTTCAAAAAGAGTCTTCTAAAGTACATTTTAGAGAGTGAAGAATCTGCTCTGTTTTTTCCTCCAGAAACCACCTGAAGCACCTTCAAAGTATGAACACGTCTTATCCATGTACTTGTCCAGAACACTCTTCTATTTGTGACCCTCAGTGGCAGATAGTCCCCCAGGAGCAACTCTGGGCATGTTAGACATGATGAACCTGACACTGTATGGAATGAAAAAGGACAGGCTGACCCTCCACTTGAAATTGATCTGCTCCTTTAAACTTAAAGCTTAAAGAGTTGTCATTTTCACTCACTGTCGGATATGGAAATTCCCTTGTATTGTCACAGTTTACGGGGTCAAAGCTTCGGTCACTGTGCAGTATTTTATTTCTTTTCCTTCTGCAAGACTGGATTGTGACTTATAGCCCAGCCAGTGACCAAAATGACGACATGTAGGCTAGACTACATCAACTGACCCCAGAGCGGAGTATCCATCTCAGAGATTTACAGTAGGGGCTGCAAGAACTCTCTAGCCACCAAGAATTACTGCTAGCCTCCTCAAATTCGTGGTGTTCTTCATTACATCCACCTAAGAAATCAGGGTTGAAACCAACATTGTCTTATATTCCCCTTATACTACAGTAATGGAGGTCATGGGAGTTATACTACCACTAGTAATAATAGTAATACTTAACATAGAAATGTTATTCAACCTGATATTCTTAGAGTTCTACAGTAGCTTTTACTATGACCTTCTGAAGAAGACTGACTGAATATAACCGAAAAAAAGAGCAACCAGCCTACGTGTTCCCCTTAGTTTTATTTCCCTTACTTTTTCCCCTTAGTTTTATTGGGATATCATTGACATACAGCATTGTGTAAAGTTAAGGTGTGCATAATAATGGCTTGACTATACTGTGTAATGATCACCACAATACATTTAGTTAACATTCATCATCTCATAGAGATACAAAAAATCATGGCTTTTTTCCCTTACAATGAGATTTTATAGGATCTACTCTCTTAAAGGCTCTTGCCCAGTGAAAAGGGACGAATCTTTGGGTGATACAAAAAAATATTGATGAGGTCATGCAAAGAATTTGTACTCAAAATATTAGGCCCTTAAGTAGCTGCTCAAACTTGAGCCATTTATCTAATCTCCCAGGGTCTCAATTTTATCATTCAGACAATGAGAAATCAAATGACATCTAATTTCCCTCTCAACTGCAAAATCCTAAGATCCTCGAATGAAATATCAGTAAACATTAAGTGAATATTAGTTCCTCACCAAAATTACTACCAATCCCACATTTCAAATTTTGTATGAAAGATTTTATTGCCTTATTTAACCACAAGCAACACTTGAGAAGACACTTGATCGAGACTATCAAATACATTTCCTCAAAGGGCGACCAGCAATTAAACAGCACGGTCCCACTTTTACAATGCAGAGTCTGCCTCCCAGGAGCCCCCTCAGTCCTGGGCAAACCGGGAAGACTAGTCACCTTGTCTCACCACCACACTGCACCTGCCGGCCCTGCCATGGCTTCCACAGCTCCTTCTCCCACAGCAATCAGTTTCCTCAATCAGATGGTCAGGTCCACCCAGGGACGGACTCCAGCTACACCACGGGTGGCAAACAGAAGGCCTGTGGGCCAATCTGGCCTCCACCTTGTGTTATCCGGCCCAGCACCTTGTTTCTACCTGGCGGCAGCGCCGAGCTCTCACTTAACTGTTATGGAGTAGTTCATTTTTACAGTCCTAAAATTACATTCAGCCATCTGAAGACAACCACGAGGCTGATGGGGCCCCCGGTGAAAATGAGTTTGACACCTCTGATCTACACCAAGAAAGACCTTACACAAGGAATTGTAATCTAGAATTGGCTTGGTCTATTCCACCGCATCCATCTAGTGGGCCTGAGAAGAACCTTGGCCAGCTCTTTGTGCACCAAAAATGTATTCCTGTAGTGGCTCTCAAATCCTGTTACAAATAACACCCTGGCCTCTTATTTATGGCCTTGACAATTGCTACACCTTTCCCCCTTCCTCTCACAGGCGCTGTGCCTGCCATTTGTATTCACCTTCCCATCCGAGAGTGAGTTTCACTACTCCTTCCACTTCTGTGCAACCACCCACCGATTGGGCTCTCCTCTCACTGTTCCTAACCTGCCACCCACCCCTGAAACAGAATCCAGGCCAGTGCAGATCATGCTGAGGCCATGTCCCTTACAGCACCGTAACTTGTGCCAACAGCCACTTTGTGACCATCCCTGGCTCCTCTCAATCCTGGCTTGCCCATTTGCCCACCAGCTTGCATTGCTGGAGGATCCAGAATGTAGTATGGGGTTCCAGCCCAAGCCTACCCACACTTGGATATGACCTTGTCATCCTAAACACAGCATTTCTCATATTTGACTCCTTCAGCTTTAATTCACTGAACTGATAAAAGCTGTTGTGGGACAGGTGGTACTAATGCTCGAGGCTCTGCCCCTCCCCCATTGGTACCACCTTTGTCCCAAGGCGACTCAAGCTTGGCTGCAAAAAGGATTAAGTTGATATGAGGAGATGGCTCACCCAACTGAGTCTTTCCCAGGGCTCGATGGCCAACTAAAACTTTATACATTATTTTAATGTATTATATGGATAATATTATTTTAACATGGAAAAGGTATTCTAGATGAGGCCTCGGGACCTTCCCCTTCAAATGATGCCTTCAGAAAATATTGGGTTGGAATCAAATCTACTGTGAGTTGTCCATCTGTGGTCCAACCAGTAGTATTACCTGAACCTACTTCACACTTCCTGGTGGACCTCTTCAATCCTTAGTGGCAAGACCCAGGAATTACGAGCACAAGTCCTGGGAGGAGTTGAGACCACCTGTGCCAAGAAGGTTAAGATGGTGCCCAATGCTGCAACCTTCAGAAAAGAGATATCCTCATTCAAAGCTAAGATATAGACCTCCCACGGTCAGATGTGAGCAAGAGAGAAAAAGCACCATGCTGTCCTCTGACCCTTTCCCCAACAGCAATTCCAAAGACTAGGATTCAAGTGCCTGAAAAAAAAGAAGGCAAATCTTAACTTAATGGAGGAAAAGACCTGTGTGTGCTATCTGCTACATAGGGAATATCATGTGGATTGGGAAATCTGGGATAGAGCAGAAGACAGAAATGGAGCCACGCATGGTCGGGGAGCAGGAAGCCAAGAGCTGCTTGAGCCAGAAACTGCTGAAGAGGCCTCATTGGCAGCAACTCTGGGAAGGGGCAGCAGCGCCGAAGGGAGAGACAAAGGGAACCAACCAAAGTCAGAGCAGCAGGCAGCTGAGTCAAGATGCAGCTGAGTTCTGTCTGCACATGACCAAGCCAAACTGGGACACACACAAGTGTCACAGAGGTGACTCCCTAATTTGATAGGCGGGAAACCATGGAGATGGGGAATTCGTGAATCTGCTTTTCCATCATGACTTCATTCTTAAAACGGTTGACATAAGGCACACATTGCTAAGTCCTTGCTCCAGCCTTTCTTCACTGCCATCATCACTTTCCAAGTATCAGAAGATTCAGAGGTGTGAAACTAATCCAGTGACCAACCAGATACTTAAGTAGTAAACAAATATATGTCCACAAACTTCCTCCTAAATGGAGGAAAGTGGTGGTCACAGCGACTGTACTTACTGAAAACTTCCACAAAGCTTGAGGGTAATGTAATTTGGTCAAATTCACTTGGCATTCACTACTGCCATTGCATTTCAGGTGTGCAAGGTGGAGTACAGGAAAGACAATTGATTAGGAAAAGAACAGTGTGTTTCTCTACTAATCCTCTAAGGACATCTGCCACATATGTACAGAAATACATGCATTGGAATAAAGAACCCTGAAAAAAGAGTCAAGAAAGCAAAAGTCAAGATAAGGACAGGCCACTTATAAATTATAAAATCTTAGACACTACTTATGTGTTCGGGGACTTGATTCCTTTACCTGTTGAATGAAGGTGATGCTGTTGCTCATTCATTCTTGTCGTAAATAAAAAAACAAGAAGGTGAAATGTGAAGAGCGAAGGTGCCACAAATGTGCACTATAATTATAACTACATAAGGATAGTATGAGACATCTTTTATTTCTATTTCATGTCCTCCTTGTTTCTCTTTTTATTTCTCTGCCTAAACATATGGGGAATGTGCTACTTGCAGACTGAAAAGCTTTCCAAACCTAATAAAATATAATCAAGTAAGAGAAGCCAAAAGGAATTTAGGACATCAAATGCATCAGAAATGCTATTTATTAGGAGCAATTTATTAGGTAATGTCTGCATACTAATCATTGACAGAATCAGCTCAGTAGCACTATGACATCACCAATGGTTTTTCCCATTTTCCTTCCCATCCTTCCCACACTGTGCGTTTCACTTGTTCTCCCATCAAAATAGTGACATTTTCCTGATTTTCAGCTAAGTCAGTCTTCTTGTAGTTATGTATAGAATTTAAAGCCACTTGAATATACATAGAAATCTTTTTAAATTAGGCTTTATTTTAAAATGTCTATATGATACAGTAAAAAATGTCTATTATTTGTCAAAGCCTCCATCTCATAGAGACAAATTCTGAAAGCCCCTGTTCTGGCCTTATGGCTTTCCTTGCATTCTATAAAAGGAAAGAGGGCAGGGGAAAGTGAAATAGAAAGGAATCGGAGAGTCAGGAAAATGAGCAATATTGTAATTTAAAATTCTATGCTGCTCTGTGCTGTAGACTGAATGTTCCTGCCCCACCCTGAATTCATATGTTGAAATCTAACCCCTGTGCTATTGAATTTGGAGATGGATCCTATAGGAGGTGATTTTATCGTGAGGGTGGAACCCCTGTGAGTGTGATTAGTGCCCTTCTAAAAAAGGGCATGGAGAGATGCCCTTGCATCATATGAAGGCACAGCACAAGGAGGTGCTGTCTCTAAGTCTGGAATCAAGCACTCACCAGATCCTAAATATGCTGGCACCTTGATCTTGGACTTCTTGGCTTCTAGAACTGTGTCAAATAAATTTTAAGCCATCTAGTCTCTGGTGTTTTGTTGCTGTATCCTGAAAGAAAGAGATGTGCTGGAATTTCCCTTCTCCTATAACCTTTATATCCAACTGGTCACTAAATCTATCTTTTAAATGTATTTCCATTCTGGCCCCTCCCTCTTTTATAAAATATTTTATTTATGTATTTTTAGAGAGAAGGGAATGGAGAGAGAAAGAGATGGAGAGAAATATCAATGTGAGAGAGAAATATCAATTGGTTGCTTTTCACATGCACCCCGATGAGACCAGGCCTACAACTCAGGCATGTATCCTGACTGGAACTGAACCAGGACCTTTTGATTTGCAGGATGACTCCCTCTTTTATTGCCATTTCCTTATTCCAAGTCCTCATAATAGGGTCTCTTACAAGCTTATTTAAACTGGTTCCTTCTTTCAACCCATCTTTATTCTTCCAGTCCAGCCTCCAACTACCATTATGCTTCTTTATTTACAGGCCTCTACTGGTTCCCTTTTGCCTACAAACTGACATCAAATCTCCAGAGGCAGACCCCAGATCACACACCCAGGAGTAGACCATGCCTTAACACTTCCACATCATGCATTCTCAAAGAACTGTACACTTGAAATGTGTGCATTATGTTGTTTATAAATTGTACTTCAAGTTGATTTTAGAAGAGTTTGGCACCTCTGAAAGTTTTGACATGTAAAACGCATATTATAGAACTTATGCTCTTCTCTAAATACAAAGTATGCTCTGAGGACAAACCTTGACTTTATTCTGCATTCTTCCCAACTATATTAAACCCAGCATATTAAACTCAGCAAAAATATGCCATTTGTCTCATTCATCCTCATGCATGAAATTATTCAGCTCTTGTTGAATGCTACTTATCTCTTGCATAAGCCAGTGATTTCCTAATAAGAACTGACTTTTTTAAAATGCAAGGATATGAATATAGTTAATGTCAAGTCAATGAAAAGAGTAGCCAAATTTTGGCTACTCTTTAAATGATGTTAAAACACTTGACTTCGATCTCATCGGTGGAGCACAATATGGAAGAGAGGTGCCTTTCAGTGAGAGAAATCTCACCCTGGAATGAATTGTTGGGAATTCCGTGAGTCCAGAGACTTGCAGAACAAAATGCCATCTCAGAAGCCAAAAAGAACACCCTCTTTTTAGAGACATAGAGAGATCAAGAGCTTTGCCTAATGTTCCATGGCTAATGGGAGATAAAATGGGGCCTGGAAACCACATTCTCTGACAATCCATGCCTTTCCGAGCTCCTGCTTTATCCATACACAACTCTTGTTAACTCGGTCGTGAAGTGCAAAGGAGAGAAATAAGAGTTAACACAATCGCCATAGGAAGGAGAAGACATAATTTCACCCCCCAAAATGTCAAACTCTAATTTTTTTGTGTAGTAAAAATGCAAGAATGGAAGAACGCAATACTTTAAAATTGAATAAATTTTTAGCTTCTGTTTGGACATGTCTTTATCGTAGATATGTAGTTTTTCAAGTTATGGAGTCACTGTATAAAAGCTTGAAAAACATAGTTAATTTTTGTCTTAAATAGTTCTCAAACTACAATTTAAGTATATGTGTAAGAGTTCAGATCTTTGGTTAATTAAAATACACTTACATTTTTCTTTCAATTAAAGAAAGTTTTTTTGCCTTTAAAACATAGAGAATATCACAATTATTCTAATACATAAAACCAAGTGAAATGCATTTTATTTGTCTCAACAAATAATATTTTTATATCAGAGGCACCATTGTTGCAAAATGAGAAAGTATCTGAAGACCAAATAATTTGCAATATTCTTATAAATTCACATACGCTTGTATACAATATATTATTTCTTTCATTAATTCATTTACTAAACAAAAATTTGTTGAGCACTTATGGGTTTGGCTCATCACCATAATGTTTAGAAAATAAAAATATAAAATGTTCTTTCTCTTTTCTTATCAGAAATATTCAGTTAGACCGTAACCGCTGTTAGAAGAACATAACTCCAGGCCAGCTGTCAAGTGTTTACTGTCATCCAAGCTCCCCCTGGAGAGAGACACAACTGTGGCTCACTCCACTGTAGCAATTTACGTTTTCCTATGTTCTAAGTGTGTAGGTGCCCCAGACACGGCAAAGAACTGAAATCCCTGACCCCAGGAACCTTACATTTCATTGCAACAAACAAAAATAAACAAATGCACACATAATATAATGTGAAGCAGTTGACTTCACAGAAGGAGAAAATTTAGGAGAAAGGTATCAAGTAATAGGCAGGGGGGAGTTACTACTCAAATAAGGTCATCCAGAAATCCTTTTTGAGTAGACGATATTTGCAGAGAGACCTGAATGAAATAATAGAGCAAGCCTGTGTGTATCCTGCGGAAAAGCATTGTAGCCAAAGGAAATAGCGAGGGCAAAGATCGAGGTAGAGACATAACTCATATATTCAAAAAGCAGCAAGGAGACCAGTGTGACCGGCTGCAGGGAAAATGGAAAGCATGATGGAACTGTAAGGACTAGTCCTTGTATTTTGTAGTCGCTGATGCTCAGTCTTTTGGAGGGTCTTGAGATAAGAAAGGACAAGACCTCATTAACATTTCTGAAAGTCATTTTGTTGTCCATGTGTAAAGTGGACTTTAAATTGATTATAAGGCAGAAGCTAGTCTACAGTGGTAACCGAAAGAGCTTCTGCCTTATGACCAATTTAATGTTCATAGGCGGGAGGTTCAAAATGTACAGGCCGTTTCTTAAATCATAAGCTTTAATTTTAATAATAGTCATAATAAAACAAATGGAAGCCCAGGATGCACTTTTGATATTATCTGGAAATGTTCAGCAGGAAAAAAAAAAGTGCTGAGAAAAGCAAAGCAGCATCTAGTTTCATTTAAGCTAGCAAACATCTTAGAAGTCCTCTGCATCTCCCAGAGGACATAACCTATTACTGTGCACACCGAAGACACTTAATAGATCCTAGTCGGATTGGATCTTACCCCACCGAATTTAGAGAAATTATGGTTTAAAGGAACACCAAAACAATAGATCCGAGTTTGCCTGAAGACCAGCTTTCACAAAGTACAGTTCAAAGCTGAAGCAAATACATAAGGAATTTAGATAAGAAATGTCTAAAATAAATGATAAGAGCTAGAAAAATAAAATCTAATTAACCAGCTGAGAGATGGCCACCTGGTAGGAATTTCTTTACATTTTTATTTCATTGTTTATATTTTATACATTGGTAATAAGGAGTGAGCCTCTCCAAAAAGGGGGGATAAGAGTGAGGTTAGAGTCTTTCCTTTTCTCTCCTTTCTGGCGCTTCCTTCCTGTAGTGTGGGCACAGAGGCTACATGGCCCACCCCAGGGTCACAACCCCAGCCAGGCAGACTCACAACACAGGTGTCTCCTACTCCAAGTTCCAGCTACCACGTATCCATGAGCCACTCATGCCTAGTGATGACGGTAGTGCCCCACTGTCTAGCTCCTGAATACTAGACCGTCTCTTGTCATTTCCCAGCAACCCGCCCACATCTCTGTAAATGATCACTTTTTTCAGCTCTCCTCAACAGATCCAATCTGGTTATGTCATTAGTCCTCGGCTCGGACGGATACACTGACATAGGGCCTTTGCACTCCCTAGGTTCTCTGCCTGCCGCGCTCTTTTCCAGCACGTGCATCCCTCGTTCGGAGCCTCCTTCCAAGTCTTGGCTCAAATGTCACCTTCTTGGGAAGGCCTTCCCTGTTCTACTGATTTAAAATTGCCCTTCTTCCCACAGTCCTTTCCCTGTAACCTCTTGTCTACTTTGTTCCCTGTACCATCTTTTCTACTTTGTTCTTTTCCATGGAATTTATCATCCTCTGATGTACCAACTTACCCGATGATTCTCATTATGTACTGCTTATCTTTCTCTCCCCCCACTAGAAGCTAAACTCCCTGAGGACAGGACTCTTTGTTGGGTTCACTCACTGCCACATTATGAGCACTCAGAACAGGGCTTAGCAGCTATAAGCTTTTTTGAATGCCTGCCAAATCCCCCTCCCAAAACAGAACAAACAAGAGACTTCCTAAACCCCTACAGGGTTAAGAGAGCTTTAAAAATCTTGCCAAGTTTTAGTAAATTGCTCTATGATCAATTTAACCTTATCCCAACCCAGGCAGGTCACTAACTAGAGATGGCTTGCGTCTCACCATTCGTGACATGAGATTCCTGTTTGAACAGGTAGAGTTTAGAAAGACAAATTTGCCCTTCAAATTCCACTTTTAAAGTAAATGTTAAAGTCCATAAATCATTTCAGTTGCTTAATTAGATATAAAGCCAGGTCCCAGAAATGTGAGGCCTGCATAGCTTCCGTCTGATACAAGTGATTACTCAGTGTTTTCTGTCTCCTGGCAGTTTATTGATCCTCTATTTGTGAGTTTGTAAGAAAAAAGTAATTTTTTTACTCAAGCAATTTTGCATGGATGCATTCCCAATACCTCAATGCAGTTATTCCTGACATAGAGAAAAGCCAACAACCCTGTATTTCTTTCAGCTTTTGGGTATATAATTCTCTCTATAATTGTCTTGCTCCCTTAGTTCATCTTGCCCTCATTGAAATTAGAAACTCTTTATTTTTTTGTAAATAAAGCCCACTTGACACCAACCTACCCAGGACGCAGATACATAACCCAAAAATAATTTAAAGTTTTAAGGGCCGACACTCAGATGATTTCACTTGTTATCTTCTTCTGCGAAGTTCCCTTCATGTGAAAATCGGACAATTTTTTGCCTGCATTATGGAATGATGATGCCTACCTGTCTTTTGGCTTCCATCATTGCCTGCTTTGGAATCACCACGCCTGCCTGAGTCTACTATGAGAGCTTCATTTTTCAACACAAATAAAGTGATGCTTTCCGAGGTTTGTGTGTGGTGGTTAATATCTTTGCTATGATCCATCTGAATGCCTTTCATACTCTGGTAGAGATACAGGAAAAAATCAAAGAGGGCAACATCTACGGTTGATGTCCATTTCATATGCCAATATCAAATTGACAAATATCAGCTGGCATGGCAGAGCAATTATTTAATAAGCAACTAATTGTTCAACAGTTAAGATTACTGGTTGTCATAGATAATAATAACTTATTTCTCTTCTAATGAAACACTCCCTTTTATTCATTGTTAGAAATGTGGAAAATACAGAAATGCAAACTAAAGGGAGATAAAACTCACCATTACTCCCATGGAGATGGGTCAGTCATTCCCATTCAGAAGACTTGCTGCCCAGCCCCAAAAAGTGGCCCTGGCAGACAGCCTCCAATGGTTAACCTGTCCAGCATTCACCTCAGCTTTTAGACCAAGGTCCCGCTCATCCTGGTGCTGCCCAATAGCAGTGACCAAGCAAGGCCTTGGTAGCCAAAGTCATGGTTACCAAAGTCAAGGAAGTGAGCCCCCACTGAGGCACGAACTTCGCTCCTCAGCTCCTCCTGGCCTGATGGAGATCATCAGGTCTGTATCACAGTCTGAGAGTCCCCCTGCCTAATCCTCTTCCTTCTTTTTTCCTTTCACAAGTGTTACTCTCCAATCACCCTTTTTCCCCCTAACTGTGGTAAAATACACACAACATACAACTTACCATATAAACCATTTTTAAGTAGAATATACAGTTTAGAAGTATTAAGTATATTCATATTGTTAAGCAACCAAACTCTAGAACTTTTTCATCCCACAAAACTCAAACTCTGTCCACATTGAACAGAGTTTATTTGCTCCCCATTTATTCACTCCCCCCCAGCTCCTGGCAACCACCATTCTACCTTCCGTTTCTGTGAATGCGACTGCTCTCGATACCTCATGTGGATGGAATCATTCAGTATTTGTCTTTTTGTGACTGGTTTATTTCACTTGGTATGGCATCCTCAAGAGTCATCCATGTGGTGGCAGGTGTCCGAATTTCTTTCATGTTTCAGGTCGCATGACATTCCATTGTATGTGCAGGCCACACTGTGTTCACCCAGTCATCTGTCCTTGAACACTTGTCCCCTTTCCTGCTATGGTGAGCAATGCTGCTATAAACATGGGAACAGCGATCTCTGGGAGACTGTGCTCAGTTCTTTTGGATGTATAACCGGAAGTGGAATTACTATGCCATTTTTCATGTGTTGAGGAACCGCCATACTTTTTTCCATAGCAGATGCATGATTTTGCACAATATCCAATGCTGGCTGCTGTAGATACTCCGTAGTAGTTAAAAAGTTGCTGATGACTAATGCTGAAATCAGCTTTTTTTACTTTTATTAAATCATTTTTATTGTTATTCTATTACAGTTGTCCCAATTTTTCCCCCTTTACCCCCCTCTGCCCATCCCACCCCCCACTCTCACTGTCAATTCCCACACTGTTATCCATGTCTGTGGGTCATTCAAGCATGTTCTTTGTCTAGTCCCTTACCCTTCTTTCCATCATGATCCTCCTCCTCCCTCCCCTCTGGTCAGTTTCAGTCTGCTCCATGTTTCCATGCTTGTGGTTCTATTTTATTTGTTCGTTTATTTTGTTCATTAGATTCCTCTTATAGGTGAGATGATATGGTGTTTGTCTTTCACCAACTGGCTTATTTCACTTAGCATAATACTCTCCAGTTCCATCCATACCATTGGAAAAGGTAGGAGTTCCTTCTTTCTTTCTGCTGCACAGTATTTCATTGTGTAAATGTACCACAGTTTTTTTATTCACTCATTTACTGATGGGCACTTAGGCTGTTTCCAGCACTTGGCTCTTGTAAATAACGCCGCTATGAATATTGGGGTGCATAAGTTCTTTTGAATTGATGGTTTGGGATTCTTAGGGTATAGTCCCAGCAGCAGAATTGCTGGGTCAAAAGGCAGTTCCACTTTTAGTTTTTCTGCAGAAATTCCATAGTGTTTTCTACAGTGGCTGCACCAGTCTGCATTCCCACCAACAGTGCACTAGGGTTCCCTTTTCTCCACAACCTCGCCAGCTCTAGTTGTTTATTGATTTATTAATGATGGCTATTCTGAGGGGTATGAAGTCATATCTCATTGTAGTTTAATTTGAATCTCTCTGATGGTTAGTGATGTTGAGCATCGAAATCAGCCTTTTTAACTGCTATTGAGTGTCCACAGCAGCCAGCATAGAAATTTTGTTGGGTCCTTAGACATTCAATGGTGCCTGGCTGGTCTAAGTCCTCCTTACTGGAACAACCAAACATTTCAGGAAGGCTTGGCATAATCCCTTGGCAGAAAAAAACCATTGGTTCCAGGCCATTTGACATTGCCTAATTGTGAGGTCACTGGCACTCAGATGTGAGGAAAGTGCAGACTGTCTCACTTAGCCTTGGGAAAAATCATAGTCAATGTACAAGTACCAAAGGGCAGAGCCAACCTGGAATTTTACAATTTCCAGCACCCTGTCTCCGAGGTGAAGAACTCCAACTGAGCAAGCATCCAACCATTCTACCCCCACTATAGCCACTCCCCTCCTCCTGCTCCCCCTGCAATTAAATGTTTCTGATATCAATGAACTCCATCTCACTTGAAGGATTTACTTCTGAGCATAAAAATGAAGAGAATGTTAACCATACACCCTCCGTATGATTACAAATGTTCCCCTACTTCAGTTAAGAAAGGAAGAAGCAGTTCTCTAATTCTTGTGTTGAAACACCTGAAATATTGCATTATTGAATATTTCAATCAAAAGGAACTAAAACTGGAATCAAGGATGCAGCCTCCTTCCACAGGAAGCATCATTACAAGGAAATGAAAAGTCAGCTTGACGGTGTTGATGACTCTGGATACAGCACCGTGTCAATCATGCATCCTAACCCAGCTTAAAATCTTCCCCTGGCAGCACAGTGGTGGGCACTGTTGACACTGGCATTGAAAGAAAAAAATTTACTGGTGATGAATTAAATCCAAATTTCTGTTCTCCAAACTCCTGTGCTCCTGGAAATACAGAGAAGAGAGGCAAAGAGGGAAGAAAAAAAGAAAAAAAAAACCTATTCTATACTTAAAAAGGTAACTGTTTCTGTGTAGTTTGCAAGCCTGAATAAAGCTCAAGGATATATATAGCATCTATCCTCCCCTAGCTCACCAGCACATTTGAAACAAGTAACAATTCTATTTCAGAGTTCTCTCAACATTGTTCTTCAAAAATCATCTTTCCAACATTTCCCTGGAGTCTGCTGCTTCCCAAAAGTCCTTCCCAGGATCCCTCCCTGTTCGGGCCACCACCCCACACCTCCCTTAGCCTGCACCTGGGCTGCTCTTCGTTTTTCATCTATTCTTCCATCTTCCAGACGGGGCCAGCTGCCGTAACACCAAGTAGATTTCTTTTGATAAGTTGACTAATGACCCTGATGTCATCCAATATAATGGACATACTTCTGTTCTTACCTTAAGTGTCCTTGTTGTGATATTTCATGTCATTGACCATCTCCTCTACATGGAATCCCTTCTTCTCAGCACCTGGGATCTCTCTCTCTCTCTCTCTCTCTCTCTCTCTCTCTCCCCCCTAGCTTTATTTTTATGGCTCCTCCTGTTCCCTTTCAGACTGCTTTGGCAGGTTTCCTTCTCCTTGTAACATACTAAGTGTTTAGGTTTCCCCAGCTCTTCCCTAAGTCCTCTATTCTAATTAGTCTCCCAGCCATCCCTTGGTCAGCTTCTCCACGTGCACATGCTCACTGTCCTCCAGCTCACGACCACCTGCTGGGTTTCAGTCCTGTGCACCCAACTGCCCATGCCCTACCGGGCCCTCCCTCCAACTCCACGCACGGGAACCCTCCCAAACCTGACCTTCTCAGACTGCTGTGAATGAATGGCCCTACCTCCCATCCAGTTACCATAGTCAAAACCCAGACATTCTAAGCACTCTTTTTGCTTGTTCTTCAACATCAAGTTAGTCACCATCCTACAAATTCTATTTCCTTCATTTGTCTCAAAATCATTGTTTCCCTCCATCTCCACTGCCGCTGCTCCAGTTCACAGTCTCATCATTTCACTCCAGGTTTGCCCGCTGCTCACTCATCTTCCTGCACCTCCTGCACCGCCCCTCCTCCGGCCTCTCTTCTTGTCACGATTTTGAAAATGGCGGTTAAGACTTTTAGGATTTTGAGTTAGAAGCCTGAGAATTTTGTTTGCTCACTAGCCACTCTTCAGGGGAAGTTCTCTAAACAAATCTACTAATACTTTTTCAGAGGTTTGTTAGAAGAATAAAATGGGACACTATGCTAATCTCTTAAACTCCTAAACAGTGCCTGGCACATTAAAAATCCTCGATAAATAAGGAAAGCTTCCCTTTATTAATGTTACCTTACTAAAAAAAAAAAAAAAACTCTATTTAGTTTTTACTTCCCTAATTATCATCCTGAAATTACTTTCTAGAGCACCCAGAATAAATCGGGCACCTCATTTTAGTTTCTACAAATGTCATATTCTGGCTTCTGCCAACCTTTAGCAGTATCTTCTTAATTACCAAAACATGCCATCTCTTCCCTAGATATATGGAACAATTATAGTTTTCAAAACATATTCTACTTTATCCTCAGCATATCCACATTGTTGTTACCTTTATCTAGAATACCTTTTTCTTTTTGTTAGCTAGAAGATTCCTACTGATTTTTTAAAACCCAGATCAGATCTCAAAATCCCCTGAGAAATGCCCTCTTCCTCCACACTTGCCTTTGCACGCTCCTCCATGTGTATGTAAATAACACCTCAGGTGCACCTACACATTCATTTGTGCAATGATGCCAAAGCTTTTATCGTCTCATTCTAATGTGTCCCCGTGGCCCACCGACCCAGTGCAAGAAGCTCCGTAGGTACAAGGATCTTGTCTGCATCCTCTCTTTTTCGCATGTCTGGCAGATAGTAAGTTCTCGATGCAAGAAGATAAAGGAGAGAAAGAAAAGGAATCACGCAAATAGGAAGGTAAGAATAAATGAGTGAAGGAAGGAAAAAACAGAGTTATTTCTTGCTATGCTACAGTCCCAGGGCATTTTTGCTTTAGCTTCTGAAAGCTCTTAGATCCCCACGTTGCTAAGGAAGAAATGTTATAATCTCCCACGTAGACAGTCTGTGCCTTCATCTCCCTGTAAACAGCTTTGCTTCTGTGCTCCCTATTCAATCAATTCCTTGCTTCAGCCCTTTATATATTTTTTTTATCCACTGTGATCTGCCACTCTTCACGCTGACAAATAAATGATCCTTTAGAAATACAGGAGCGATTTATCCCTTTGACTTTTTACAGTACCCTTACAATAAGGGAAACAAGGGACAACCTGTGAAAGGAGCAAGAGAGGGGAATTGGCACTTTACCTGTATTACTCCCAGTAACTCAGGGATTTACTGAACAAATACATTTTGAGCACCTGTTCTTTGTCTGACAGTATATTATGAATAGGAAACACAAAAGTTGATAAGCTGAGGTCCTGGGTTGTCAGTGAGTTCACACACTGGTAGATTCTTTCAGCTAGCACTGTTTTGCATGCTTCCTGTGTTCCAGGCACTGTGTTAGGTTCTGGGAGAACAGCAGTGAACAAACAGAAAAAGGTCCTGCTTTTATGGCTATTGTCTCCTTTCCTTACATTTTAGTAAGAGAATGTAACCATATACCATCTATATGTCTACTGGTCCGCATGTCTATATGTACGGAATGTTAACCACTCACCGAGTGTCGATTGTCTCCTCTCCTTACTACAGTTTAGTAAGGAGACGATGGACACTTGGTTTGCTCTAAGGATAAAAGAATGAAGAGAAGCAAAGGTAAACACTGGAGGATCAGTTTTCCGCCTGTGATTGTCCAATCAAAAGGTAAATGGACAGTACTTGGTGTAGGGGGTAATGGCAGTAAAAATTATTAAATTCTTTGGAGCCAACTGGATCTGCCGACAGGTCAGACATGAGTTGTTAACAAGAAAAATGGGTTGACCCTGACACCAAGGATTCTGGTCCATGTACCTGGGAGAAAAGAATCGCTTTTACTTGAGTTGGGAAATTCAGCAAGAGGAGTGGGTTTTGTTTTTTTGTTGTTGTTTTTTTTTTTTCAATGAAATAAGAATCATGATCTGAGAGCAAAGAAAGAAGAGGAGATGTTGGAGTTTAAGAAGAGAGAAAAAGGAAATGCCTTGGAAAGCATATAATTTTCTATGTCCTCTGTGGTTTGGAGGCAAGACAAAGATGAAAGACAAAATGTTTAATTTTAGATGCTGCATGTTTGAGATGCCTAGAAATAACAACAGCAAACATTATGTAGTAATCACTTCAAAGCGTAATCACTAAAAGATGCATGGTGTGAACTTCAGGCCCATCACACAGCATATGTTTAGAGGTGCGGACCTGCAACAGCGCTATAACTTCATAAAGTTGGCCTTCAGGACATTATTCTCCTGCATTAGAGTTAGGACAAGAGAACATTGTGTAGTTTAGAAAAGAATTGCTTTATTTTTTATGGATTAGGACAAAGGACCACCAGTCCTTTAAGTGTGCTGCTTCTTTATGACGGCAGGAATTGTAGATCATGAGGAGTGATTTATGTGGTAGGAATGAATGAACATTCACAGATAGCTGAGAAACGTTAACTTGCTTGTGAAGGGACATTGGCTTATTGCACTCTCAACTTTATTAAATATTTAGCTTCAGTTGTAAAGTCTGTGGAAAGCACAGTTTTCATGTCATATATCAGAAGAACCAGAATGCATCTCAAATGTGTGTCATCTGTATTTTGACCAAGGAGCACTTAATGCATTTTAGTAGTGCTTGAGACAGAATATATCTTGAAATTTTATGTTTTAATTAATAACATTTATTCCCTGCTTACATAATTTTTAAAAGTGTCTTAAGAAGGAAGAACTGATCAACTCTGGCAGGTGCTGCTGATGGTTAAAGTAAAATGCAGACTGAGATTTACCTTCGAGTTTAACAATTTGACATCATTGGTGACCATGATAAGATCAGTTTTTGAGAAATAGTGGGAGGAAAAGCCTGACAGGAGAAGGTTCAAGAAGGAAGAAAGGTGAGTAACTGAAAACATAGAATATAGATAAATCTTCTAATGGGTTTTTCCAAGAGGAACAGAGAGAGGGAGCAGTAGCTGGAGGAACGTGTGGGTCAAGGGAGGATTCTTTAAATGGAAGATTTTACAGTTCGTTTGTATGCTGATGAAAATGATACTGTGAGAGGGGGAAGTCGATGATGCAGAAAAAGAGAAGTAGTAGAGAGAAAATGAGAACTAATGATGAGGTAGAGGATTTGGCTTTACATAAAAAAGGGAGGACAGGTCACCCATGGTTATTGGAGGTTAAGTCAAAGAAAAGAAGTATTAGATTCACTAATAGAACAGGTCGAATTCTCTTTTGATTGCTTTTATTTTTCAGTGAAATGAAAAGCAAAGTTGAGACTAAAGAATGGGTGTGGGTGATGTTGGAAGCTTTAGAAGAGAGTAAAAAATGTGAACCAGTTGCCTGGGAGAGTTTTTCAATATCTGCCCTCTCTGTGAATGTTGACTGCAGAAACCCTCTATGAAAGCCACATGACTTTATGTCATGCCCCTGAAGGGTTAGGGTTACGGAGAGGTGAGGTCTCAACTTTGTACAGGTCTAGGAGTGAAAAACCTCGCACAAGACTGGTGAATACCGATTCATTCCATGGGAATTTGGGACTTGGAAACATGAAAGTCAATCTCTCTTGAAAGGTTTGATTTGTGGAAAAATGAACTTTTGTTTCATGCCATGGGGAAATGAGAAGTATGTCTTTAGGAAAAGAAGAATAAAATAAAATAGATGTGCATAAATAACAAAGTGAGAGAATTTTGAGAGTGTTAAACTAACCCTAATTCTGAGCATTCCTGAATCCTAGGCTTTGGATTACAAAAGAATCAATACTGTCCCATGCCCCTTGTTGCCTAATATAGCTTAAATTCAGTTTCAACCACATGCAGATGTGAAGCTCTAAAATAGCTCCCCGCCCAACCATGGGTGGTTTTCTGAACAGGCGGAATAGGCACTAACAGTAGAGTGTGAGGGATTCAGGAGCGTGAAACTTCTCGAGCAAAGCCTCTTCCCTGATTCCCCAGCTGTGGTTTATAAAAGTCCACAGTGAGGATGAAATGGAATCACCACTCACAGAATATCTTTGAGAAGCTAGGTAAGAAAAAATATTCTTACTTACGTAGTCCTTTAGCATGGGAGAAAGCTTATTCCAGAAGCTGAAGAAGAAACATCTCCTCCCAGAATATATCCATATATGTCCACAATATTATTGTGTATACCTTCGCTCCAATATTAAGTGGAAGTGACCTTAATTAAAAAATCATATTTAGAAATGTTAAAATTATGTTTTAATGGCTGAAAAGAAATCAGGTGACAAAACGTAAATATTTTAACTGGAGACTAAGACATTGGAAATTACATTGGGGACAGAGGACAGAAAGCTAAGAAGTAACTGGCACACACAAAAAGTACAACAGACAGAAAGCAATCAAATATGAAAATAAAAGGCTCAGAAGCCGCATGCAGCTGTTGAAAGAAGCATGCTCAGACATTTTAAAACATGGAAACTGGTTCATGGTAATGCCTATAAAGGGAATCAATTACTGCTCAGTACAGCAGACAGGCATTCTCAACTGGATTATAATGTTTGGAGAGATGACATGGAAGGCCTGCCTGGATTCAGATAGAAGCCAGTGTAGAAGAAGACTGTGACATAGGAAATAATTGTATAAAAGCCACCTTCCTATTTCATGGACAGCTTTTTATTTCTAGCTAGAATCAAATAACAGAATGTTGTACTCATTGTAATTTAATAATACAGAGCAATATCTAAAGCATACTTATATAATAAAAATATGAGCTATGCATTGGATATCTCTCTGATAAGTGTAAATATAAATAGATACAAAAATGTTCGATCAAATATATTATTAAGAAAGGATATGGGAGAGATTCAAGGTCAGCGTGACAAGGTTGTCATTTGCAGTAGAGAAATTCTTTGCAATGAGTTCATTGTAGTGAAAAGAATCAATAGTAGAATTCTTACACTCACCCCACTTTTGGAACCAGGAAATCTACCAAATACTTAGCTTAAAGCTTTGTCGTACAATTTGTCTTTTCTCAGCCTTCAAGCCCCACTGGAAGATAGCTGCCTACAATCTGTGAAGTGTTCATTCAATTATTTGAAGCTCAATTTTCCTGTCCCCCTTTTATTTTCCCATTTGAGTCTCATTTGAAAGATCTTTCTTCCAGTCATTCTCCAATCAGGGTGTGAAAAACTATTTCTGAACAAAAGGAATTGTTATGCTTTTCAAAATGGCGTATTGAAAGGTGATTTGGAATGTATAACGCAAAACTTCCGAATGTTGACCATCATCATGGACACATAGAATGCTAGGTCCGGAAAGAAATCTGGGGTCACTTGGTACAAAATGCTCATTTTGTTGATAAATAAACTAAGACCCATACAGACAAAGAGACAGGATTGAGGCCACACTGGTCGGATGGCATAGCTAGAAGGAGACAGAGGTGTTCCACTCCCAGCCCCAACTTCTTCTGCAACATACCTTCGGGGCTTTTGAAAAATTTGCATAAACTACTCACAACATTTGAATGCAGACATTACTAGCTAATATAAAGAAGATCACTAAAAAGACAATTAACTAATTCAAGAATCACAATAGCACCTACCTCCTTTGCAAACAAAACTAAATTATTCAGTAAAAATTGGAAAAGTAAAGAAAATTGTAAATAGTAAAAATAATACTTTATAGTTAAAGTTTTATGATCTACTCATTCCATGCCCCACATAGGTGATTACGGTAAAGTTACCCCCAAATCCCATTCATTATACATTTACCAAAAATGACTCTGGGAAAATAAAAAATACTAGAATCCTGATAGGAGTGGTTACAGGCAGAGGGTATCCAATCAAGGGTGTCCTGGTCCTTTACCATCAAAAGCCTTGCCAGCAGAGAATAGCAGATCTTCATCCAAGAACAGAGATGAGAAAATGCAAGACTAGCTAGCTGGACAGGTACAGCAGAACTGTGAACTTCCTCTATTAAATTCAGGAACTATGTTAAACAGAAAAAAAAAAGATAACAGAGGCATTGATTAAATAGTGAGGTGAAATCGATTTTGTGGAAGTCACTAAAGATCCAGGGGGGCACTCATTCCTGGCCCAGCTCTAGTCCCTCCTTCCCTGAGACAAGGCAGTGTTCAGGGTTGGGAAAGGTCAGCTGACTGGGGAGAGGTCCAGAAACTCAAGAGAGGTCTTTTCCAGGGAAGTTAAGGAAGGGTGGAGGGATAGGAAACTCCATGTAGGAAGAAAAGTAAGAGATGAACCCTGCAGGAATATGGAGGGAATGGGAATCGAGTTACCAATGGGGTCAAGGGCCTAGGAGTCCTTCAGGGACACAGTTGGGTGGGTAGGCTCATGGGTCGTCAGCAGCTCTGCCTAGTGAGCAAGTACTTGGGAAGCCAGCTTGGCTCTGTCCTAAAGGAGCCTTTGATTAGGTGACCTGGGGCCTTAGCTTACTTCAACGCTAAGCCATTTTAACCCAAATTCCAGGTGAAACAAGAAAATAGGGTGCCTGCCCAAAGGAGCAGAAAGGACAAGCCTGCTCTCTCTTCAGGGTATTAACCTTCAGGGAGGAAACAGCTTTAAGGACAGAGGAAGCAGCAGCTTCTCCGGCATTACAAAGATTAAGGGAAACAGTAGTAGACTGGAGCAGAGAGGAAATTATTTGCCTGTCTCAGACAGGACATTTCTGTTGTTATTGCCCCTATAAACCATCTTCACCCTCGGTTCCCAATCGGGCAGGGCTGATGGGATTTGTGGAGGCAATATATCAAATTAGTCCAGCTGAGGAAACTCCAGAGAAAGGTCTGGAGCCAAGGAGTGCCCCGAAATTTATCTAAGTGACAGGACACTTACAGAAGCAAATGGAGCCCCTAAGTTGCCACCATGGACATCACAGCCGAGAATGACGCTAACAGGAGAAGGCTGTGCCTTTAGTTCCAGGGAGGAAAGGGAGATTTAAAGAGTAAACCAATGACTGCTTAAAGCCTTTAATACCAGCTTGAACTTGGGTGAAAAGCAGAAGTTCAGAGAGTCCCAGTAGTATTTGGAGAGCAAAGGAGGGCTATATAATGATGCACGCCTCACCATTCACCGGATTAAGAATGATCAAGATCACACAAATATTAAAAGGCAAGCCAGCTGTCTGCTTTAAGGAGAGAGGGTAGGGAAAGTATCCAGGGACTAAGCAAACACTGAGAAGCTGCACGGGGCCCCTGAGGAACCCTCCTCCAGCCTGTGCAGCTACCCCTTGCTTCGGACGTCTGGGTTCCAGAGCTGTGAAAAAATGTCTGCGGCCGAAGCCACCCAGTGTAGTAGACTAATCCAACTGGCCTGCCTTAACCGACGTAGGTAGCACCACGTGTGAGTGAGCGTGCAGGCTTAGGAAAACCCACTGTACCCGGAAAAGCTTTCCTGGAGGAGGCAATGTGGAGAGGAGTCTTGAAGAGTATGTTAGAATGTGGCAAATCTGTCCCCCTGGTATAAAATAACAAGTTAGCACAAGCTGTTTCAAAAAATGCATACTTAGAATGCAGTGACTGCCTGCTCCATTCAAGCTGACCTGAAGAGCTCTGGGAGCTTTGAACCCGTGAGACTCTTACCTAGAGTCAGATTGCAGTTGCCGGGAGCACCGGCCTGGTAACCTGGGGTGCGTAGGAATGCTAGTTCAATGTCATTCATGAGGATGAGAAGGGCGTGCGTGGGCCGAAATGGCCAGGTCCCAGACAGCCACATTACAGTCTTCGGGCCTTTCCGGGCCCCAGTTTCCTTTCTTTAAAACAGAGATGTCACAAGAGATCATTTCTAAAATCCCCACCATCTCTGATGCTCCATGAAAGACAGTTGGGTTGCATCCAAGATTTTTCATCAATCGTTGGAGTATATTTTACTTAAATAAATAGCTGAAAAGCAAGATCAGCAATAACCTGGAGGATCTCACTTGTATAGAAAGTCAAACTTGGAACTTGGGTATCTCATCTCCACCCAGCACTTCCAAATGCCCCTCCATTAGTTTTTGTTGAAATATTCTTTCTTCTTCACCACCATGACACTCCAGGAAATATAAAACCCACCCCAAAGAAGACATTTACCTTTAAGCATCTGGTAGTGAAGATTCCTACGTATTAGAACCAGAACCCAATTCTTTCACTTGCTGTCATTTCCTTTATCTATAAATAGGAATAATGATAACTCTCTTACTTGTGAAAGGGAAAGGATTTGAATATTTGGATTAAATATTTGTGTGTGTGTGTGTGTGTGTGTGTGTGTATTCCCTTAGTGGACTATAATACTCAAAAGTACGAGGGGTTTTTCTTTTACTTTCTTCATGGAATATAGCACAGTATTGAAGTCACAACAGATGCTAAATTAATTATCAGTTGACTTGAGCTAATAGAGATTAAATATTTTCTTTACATATTCACTTTTTTAATTTACAAATGACTTCTTGCTTGTTATAATGAAACAAAATACATTCAGTAAAAACAAATTTTTTTTTTCTGGGGGAAAAAAAAGAATGCAGCAAGCACAGAAGGAGAAAAGGGCATCTCCCAAGCAGAGGTTCTTGAAGTATGGTCCCTGCACCAGGAGTATCTACCTCACCTGGGCAACTTGTTAGAAATGCACATTCTCAGGCCCCTTCTCAGACCTACTGCATCAAAAATTCTGGGGAAGGGCCCAGACGTTTGTGTTTAAGAAGCCCCCCCTGTGGAGTTGACGCAGGCTAGAGTTTGAGAATCACTGTCCCACAGGAGGTGAGAAGGCTCGAAAGTGCCATCATTGAGTGCACTTTTTTATTTTCCAGTGTGGCTGGTAAATACTAGAGTGACTGCAGAGATTTAAAGGGAGAAATAGGAGCTGAATTGGGCCTTGAAAGAGGGCAAAGGTGGTGGGCATGAGGAGGAGGAGAGGCAGAAATAACACAAGTGGAGCCTCCTGCACTGATTGAACCCTTAGCTGGAAACTTAACACCCAAGCACTGATGTCCTTCAAGGTCAAAAATGACTTCAAAAAGAAGATGCTTAAGACCAAGGGCACATTATCCTGGATTTTCGACCAAAACAATGACTTGAGGAAGAACTTTCTCAACATTAATTAATCTGAAGTGGTGAAAAATGCTTAAAACAGTCCATCTGGAAAAAATTATCAGTCAGATAATTATGGTTAGACATATTTTAGAGCCAAACCGAAAGGACGTAAAAGTTTCATTAATTGCCCAGAAGGCATCCTTTGTGTTGAAGAGGAGAACACAACCTCAGCTCTGAGCTTTTAGTGAAATTAAATCTCTTCACACCTCGCTGAACCTGTGACTTTCCTGTATGAGGGACTGGAGCCCATTGCTACAGTGCTTACCTGCCAGCACCTTATGGGGTGGGGGTGGGTACGTGATGCAGCTAAAAAAGAACAGAAGCTGTATTCACTATGAAGAAAAGACAATCGCACTCCTTTCGACTTGAGGAAATGCTGTGTTAGCAAAGTGCGTCATTCAAATATAAGATAGGGAAGTCTTATCTTTCATTCATGCTGGATTCGTTTGGGGTTTTGTTTTTACAGAATTGATGCTGTTGAGTTTGCTTTTCCATTCCAAGTGAATGCACCAAACCAATTATTCATCCTTTCTGCCCCTTGGACGGGGATAAGTTCATATTCTAAAAACTGTCCTATTTGGCTTGTTTGGGTCTTGGACTTCTGTGTTGACAGTGTGGGACTAATTCGCACGCTTCTATCTCCTCCCTTTCTCTATACCTTGCACAGATGTTATCATTTATGCGTTAGCTTTTTTAGATCCCTTTATAGCATAAACGAGTTTCTTCATGTTCACTTGGCTGCACCCTGAGAAATTATCTATCGACATACTCAGTGGCAAAAGACAAAAGCAGATGGTTCCAAAACCGAAATAGGATTCTTCTGCAGACATAAAGGGAAAGATTGTGTTCAGGGACTGGATGATATGCATTTCACAGTTTTAGTTCCCATAAAAAGTTGACTTCTTCAAATCAGATACAGATTTGACAAGACCATTTATTCAACGATGGTTGACTTGGCCTTCTTCAACAATGACATGGAATGTAAGACTTCACAGAAACAGAGCATTTTCTTTCCTCACTAATAAGAAAACTATTCAAATGGATGCCATATTTATTTAATTAGATTGCTGAAATCTTTCTACGGAGAAATAAAAGCAATGCTTTCCCTTTGTCTCTTTTGACCTATAAAATAAAGCTGACTTCCAGTACTACAATGTTTTAGTGTGATTTGAGTCTTTCAAAAGATGGAATTGGGGAAATAGAAATTTAAAAGAAGCCTCACATAAACCACACTGTTATTTAAATCAGCACTTCTATTCAGTCTTCTTTTTTTATTTGCCAGCTTTCCTTTGATTGTATCATAATAACTGTCTAGACTCTGTTCTCAACTGTGATGGATTTTAGGAGACTTGGTACAAATGATACTAGAAGAAAAATAAATTAGCAACACTGTGCATTAAAGTGTCACAGTTTAAAAAGTTACGAATAGAAAAATCATTGACTGCTAACACACCAGCTACAATAGCCTGCTATCTATTCATTTTCTTCAGGGTTATATAGTTTGTGATTAGAAAGTTATCTACCTTGCTATCAAAATGTATAATAAATAATGACTTACAACAGTAAGTATGTTTCTATATTCTTATTTGACTTTTTTTGTTTTATACTAGATACAAAAGTTTTGTGGGAATCTTGATTTTGGGTTAAGTTACAGCTATAATTATAATTGTATCGGGGATTGTTTTTTCGAGTGTCTGACTTCATTTGCGATTTGTGCAATGGCCATAAGGTTCAAAGCCACAGTTAATTAAGGTTTTACTTAAAGCAACACAATAATAATAGTGACAACAAATTATAACAGAAACAACTCTCTAGGGCTGATATTTAGCTGGTAGGAAGCAGCATAGCCATAATGAAATACTTTCCAGAAGGTTAAAAATCAGCTTATTCCCAGAGCATCCCCAACCCAGGGCCTCACCTCTTCACCCCTGCCACCTCACCCCCTCCTCCGGCACCCCATCTCTTCATGACTCGGCAACTAAAGGTTAACCCCTGGCCCAGTAAGGACACTGCACCCAAGAGTTTCAAAACAATTCCTGGATGTGTCAAATGAAAAAGAAAGAGGAGAGGAAGCCATGAAGGGAATAAAGAGAATGGATAAGTAGAGAGTTTCTGATGGGAAACTTCAAAAGCCCATTGTATTTACAAGCAAACCTCTATTTCACACTTTTCTCTTGGGTCAGCCTTATCTATGCTAAATTGCTCCATAGGATGTTCTCAGAGACAAGCTGATGTATTGTGTTGTGCGATGTGATAAGACTGTTCAAGCCCTAGAGTTAAAACTTAGGTATATTCACAGCTGGAAAGATTCTGCCCACAAGCTTACAGGTATCTATCTGGTAGATGTCATGCCCCACCGAGATCTCCTTTACTGGGCCAGGGCTGGTGTCGGTTTTTGGTGGCTCACAGAAGCACCCTTTTTTGGACAATTGCTGTCAGCCAAGGACAGCCACCTTGGCTGGAGACACCTAGCAGATGTTCTTCTGCCACCACCGGCATAGCCTGCTCCTAAGGACTGACTGTCCTTGCGGGACAGTTTCGTGGCACCATCCATGCTCCAGAACGCCCTGTGAAATGGGCTGAGCTAGCAAGTCCCACCTTTGTTTAGGTTCTTCCCCACACTCGCCTGCTCACCTCCTGTCCTTAAAGAACTCCTGAATGCCCGCAATGTGACCTGGTCTCTCTCCAGTCCAAAAGAAACCCATTGCATTTTACTCGTGGGACAGAAAGGAAGATATGTTTTATTTTAAATATAAATGCAAAACATATGGACAATTTTTAGACCTTTTATCAAGCACATTTGAGGGACCTTAATAACGTTCAACTTTGATTTCCAACACATTATGCCACTAGGAACCTAAATCAGATTACAGTTCTATTTTTCTTTTCTGTTGCAATCCTTTTTTTTCTTTTTGTTGGGCTTTCATCAGTAAAATTCATGTTTTCCCTATTACTGATTACTCTGCACATGTATAGATAGGAAAGAACATGTTAGTACTTTGTAGACTGTCATTAGCCACCTCAACTACTAGAAGAGGCATCTGGATATTTTCAGTCGGCCCCTCCATGTCCACTCTTCACTCTCCTCTGCCCTGTTCGGAGCCTCCAGACCTGAACCTCAGGGTCTTTACCACCAGGCTGCCTTGCCCTCCAGCTTGGGCTTCTAGTTTCACCATTGGAAGACATGTGCCAAAAATTTGAAGGACTGGTGGAGAGTGAGGAAAGCATTTTTATTTTAATAGCAACCTCCCCGCCGGGTCATCGCAAGTTGGCTCTGAGCCTCAAACCCAAGGCTGCAATTCCTGCTGGAAGCCTCCTGCATCCAGCCACTGGCTGCTTCCCAGGCGCCCCTAGGAAGTTCTGCCTTTCCCGGTGCAATGACACTGCACTGCCCTCTGTTGTGAGTCTGCACTCAACTCTGCACACAGCGTGGTGAAGCTCCCTCCATTAAACTCTCTTTTGTGGACCTTTGGAGTATGTTGGTTCCTACCTCGACACTGGGTAAAATAATAGGATATCCTCAGTTGGCTAATGCTAGGAGTGAAAATATTTCCTACTTGGGAAAAAATGCAGCCTGCTGAAAATAAATTTAAGTAATTTCTATATTCGGTTACTTAGTAACTCCAATACTCATTCCTGCCCATCGATTGGAGGGTTATAGTCATTCAGCCATTCCTTTATTCATCTATTCCCTAGCCAGGCATTTGTCACCAACTCAAACTGGTGCTCTGTGAGCTGTGCTAACCAGGCAAGGCACAGCACTACAGTGTCATGCACCACATTATAAATTTCTCCCCCTGAACAATGTTCATGTTACCTTGGAACAATGACTGTGGGTGAGTGAAAATGCTGCTTAATGGAAGGGAAACATTCTGACCTCTCATGGGGACTGAAACGGGAAGACCCGTGGGTTGAAAGAGTGCTAGAGACTGTAAGATGCGTTCTCTTACAGGCAGGAACTGAAGTACCACTCTGGAGAGGGGTCAACGGGTGAGGAAAGTGATCAACCCTTTGCAGGAAAAGTGTGTGCCCTAGAAGATGCCTGGCAGCTAAGTGGGTGGTTTTGAAGCTGTGCTGAAAATTGGGGTGAAAAAAAGCTGTAAATCCCAGTTACTTTGGAAACAATTTCCCAGCCTGTCCTGCCTCAGGGGCACAGTGATTTTAGCGCAAGTCAGTCAAATAAGACATTTGTTATTCTCAAGACTAAAAAATCAATTGTGTGACTGAATTTTTCAGTGTTCAAGGCAGTCATTGTTGAAAGAATCTAAATTTTGCAGATGATGGCTTTTAGAGTAACACTGATGTTTAACCTCTGAGTTCTTCCTGCTACAAACATCATGAAACAGACAAAATAAACGCTGCAGAGTAAAATACTTTTTAAAAAGTCTTCAGGACAAAGCCTAGTATAGGGTACTCTTATGAAATATCTCTATTGTCTGATCTCCAAAATATATAAAGAACTCATATGACTCCACTCCAAGAAGACAAGTCTGATCTCCAAAATATATAAAGAACTCATATGACTCCACTCCAAGAAGACAAAAAACCCAATTAAAAAATGGGCAAAAGACTTGAACAGACACTTCTCGAAAAAAGACATACGGAGGGCCCAAAATCATATGAAAAGATGCTCAATATCATTAGCCATCAGAGAGATGCAAATTAAAACCACAATGAGATACCACCT
>PVJI01015138.1:0-41990 GCA_004026765.1 Micronycteris hirsuta | reverse complement strand
TTCATCACTTAGCTGTATTTTTTTTGTAGAGCTTTGATCTGTTCTTTCATTTGGGCCGTATATTTTTGTTTCAACATGCCTGTTATGTAGTATGGGGTAGAGCCTTAGGTGTTCCCCAGGGTGTGGTAACCTGTGTAGCTGGGTTGTGGTGCTGTATGTGGGGGAGGGGTCCAAGAGGGAACAATGCTCCTTGCTAGGCACTTGGCTGGCATTCAGTCACTTCCCCCACTACCCCCAAGCAAATTGGGCCCTTCTGGTGCTGATTCCAGGTGGTTGGGTTTGTGTACATTCTAGGATCCTGTGGGTCTCTCCAACAAACTGTTCCGTGAGGCTGGAAGTTTCTCCTATGGCCTCAACCCCCCCCTAGTTTTTTTCAGTCAGAGGTTTTGAGGCTTTATTTTCTTGCACTGGAACCCTGGGTTGCACAGTCTTTCTCGCTCCTGAGTTGTTCCTACTGTTTTATCAGCATGCAAATATGGACTGCCTGATCAGCCAGCTGCCGCCTCGCCCACTTGGGTCCTCCAGCCACCATCTTGCCGTGTGTCCTCTCCACCCAGGCTGCCCATCTCCTTCCGACTGTTCTGGATGAATGTTTCTTTGTTAACTCCTTGATTGTTGGACTTCCATACAGTTTGATTTTCTGGCAGTTTTGGTTATTTTTTGTTTGTAAATTTTTTGTTGTCCTTCTTTTGGTTGTGTGAGGAGGCAAAGTATATCTCCCTATTCCTCCCTTTTGGCAGGAATTCCTCCTCTGTTGTCACTTTGAAGTCTGTCTGTTCAGGAGTTTTTTTTCCTTAATTTATATTTGAAACTTTTTTTTTTTTTTTTAAAGATTTTTATTTATTTATTTTCAGAGAGAGGAGAAGGGAGAGAGAAAGAGCAATGTATGGTTGCCTCTCACATGGCCCTCACTGGGGACCTGGCCCGCAACCCAGGCATGTGCCCCGACTGGGAATCGAACCGGGACCCTCTGGTTCCCAGCCCGCGCTCAATCCACTGAGCTACACCAGCCGGGCCAATATTTGAAACTTTTCAAATATTCATAAAAGTAGAGTACTTTTATAATGAATGTCCATGTATGTACCAACCAATTTCAGCGGATATTGTTTTATCAATTCTGCACACACAGATACATTTTCCCCTTGAGTATTTTAAACCAAATCCCAGATTTGTCTTTTGTAAATGTATACATATGCGTTTTCAATGGCAGGTTCTTCTCTCTGGATTGAAAATTCCTCTTTTATGACCATAAAACAATAAGACAGAGATTCACACAAAACAGCCCCAGATCAGATTGGATAAACTTTACGTGAAATTTTGACGTACTCTTTTTTTTTTTTAATACACATTCCCAGGAGCCAGAGGATTTTCCATGATCAGGTTTACTATGTTGTCATTTATTTTTAAGTGCTTTTAGATTTCTAGACTGGTTCACTTCCTGTAGAAATCTCACAAGAGTTGGTTTTGTTTTCTTCTTGTAATATTTTCATGAGCTAATCTGTTGAAACAGCCTTAAACTACCTGATCCAGCCAAGCTCAATGATACTAACAAAATTGGACATTAATTATGAATTACATAAATCATGATTAATGTCAGGGTTTTTTTTTTTTTTAAGGTAAATCACTTTTTTAAGCTTTGATTTCTTTATTTTTAGAGAGAGGGGAAGGGAAGGAGACAGAGAGGGAGAGAAACATCAATGTGTGGTTGCCTCTCACCTGGCCCCCACTGGGGACCTGGCCTGCAACCCAGGCACGTGCCCTGACTGGGTATTGAACTGGTGACCCTTTGGTTTGCAGCCCGCGCTCAATCCACTGAATCACATCAGCCAGGGCTAATGTCGGGGTTTTTAAAGCTAATTATCCTTTTCAACTTTCTAAGGCAGGTCATTATCTAAGGCAGGCCATCTAAGGCAGGTCATTATTTGAGTATTTGAAGTAGAACTGAAGTTTATGGGCTATTGATGATGGACTTGGAAGAGATCAGTTCTAAAAAAATTTGTTTTTCTGATACCGCATATCCTCCTTCCGACTGCATATTTCCCATTTTCAGTTCTTGACAGGCCCGCTTCAGTACATTATAGAGGTAGGAAAATGTGGCGCTGGAGCATCAAATACTGACATTCATACAAAAGGGGGGATATCTTTTAAATACTATAGCAATAAGATTTGTTAGTGTTCTTGTCATAATCAAAAAGCCTAAAATGCATTAATTTCTTCTCAGAACAGAAGGGAAATGTGAAAATTCTACATCTTTTCAAAAAGTGGTTTAAAACTGCCCTGGCCAGTGTGTGCTGTGTGGCTGGGGCATTGTTTAGCACACCAAAAGGTGGATTTGATCCCCATTTAGGGCATGTACGGGAGGTAGCTGGTCGATGTTTCTCTCCCCTTCTCTCCCCCTCCTTCCTCCTTCTCTAAAAGCAGTGGGAAAAAAGGGCTTTAAAACTGGTCTAAATTAGACCTCAATGAAGGTATTTGATACTCCTGATATGAAAATAATCACTTCTGTTAGTGGTCTTTAATCAAGACAGATTTTGCCTTGGGTAAACCAACCCAGTCATTCTTACTGCAAAGTAGTCAAACAGTATTGATACAGGAAAGGCCCTTTTTTTACCATCCAAGCTCTCTCTGCTGAGGAACATCTTATTTTAACGTGTATCACCGAGGCTTTTCAAAAAATGCATTTAAAAAATATATTCAGTGCTTTCTGGATCTAAAACTTACCAAAAGATTAGACATTGAAGGGGAGAATTTCATGAAAAACTGGAATATTTAATATGGAATTTTAGATACTGCTCTGCTTATCTTAAAGCTTAGCTAGCTTGCCCTGATCTGGTAGCTCCATTGGTTCGCGCATCGTACTGACTGTGGGTTTGATTTCTGGTCAGGGCACAAGCCGGTCATTCCCCGGTTGGGGAGCACACAGGGGGTACGAGATTGATGTTGCACTCTCACCTCCCCCTGCCATTTCTCTCTAAAATCAATAAACATACTGGGAGAGGACTGAAAAAAAAGAATTAAAGCTCAGTCAGCTCATTTTGAAGAGGGCTTCACAAAGCTGGAATATTTTAGGCAGTTTATTATAAAGACATGACAAAATGGGGGAAGAAAATGTTTACAGGAGTGATAGGACTCTTGGCTCATCACTTCCCATGCCATGCAGTACTACCACTCAAAATTGTAATTTAGTTGGAATGCAGAATATTGGCAGTGTATTTGATCTGTCTTTGCTGACTTATTTCATACATTCATTCACATATTACCAGAGTCAACACAGAATTTGATTAACCTTTTTTTTTTTTTTAATTTAATTTTTTTTTTTAAGGTGCTCAAGGAACAGTACCTTGGTTACAGAAAAATGTTCTTGGGAGATGCTGTAGATGTGTTTGAAGCCAGGCGAGCAGAAGCCAAGAAATGGCAGAATGCCCCCAGGGTTACTACTGGACCCACACCTTTCAGCAACATTCCAAACGCAGCAGCCGTTGCCATGGCTGCAACTCTTACACAGCAGCAACAGCCTGCTACAGGTCTGAATGCATTCAAGTTATAGCTTCTTACTGTTAAAATGCAGAACATTTATGTGCATTTTTATGTCTTCCTCATGTTAGCACTGAAGAAATTTCTATGAATAGCTATTCCAATACAATCCAAAAATTGTGATGGACACAATTATAAACATACCTGATAAAAAACACAGGGTAGTCTTAGCAATAATTATATATCAATGGGATATTGAATATTGTGAATTTACTTAATGTTATTTGCTGTACTGCTATAAATGCCCTTTAGAATATGGTGTTTCACTACTGAATTACATTTAAGAGTAACAGATTCTAAAATTGTGATTGTATCATTTGTTGTTTTAAAGTCAGATAATCCAGCCATACATTGCATTTTTTTATGTATGATACTGATAGATGGTGCATTATTTCCTCATACATAGTGATTACAGAACACTGATTATAAAAATATAATGACAAGAAAGAGTACAGACCCTCTAAACCAAATTTGGAAGAAAATACATGGTAGACTTATATATACCTTTTCAAAATAGAGCAGTAGCAAGAACAGGAAAAAGATTGTTTCAGGATTCTCTGGATTGAACATTAAGAAGTATGATGCGGAAAGTTGAGCAGATGAAAATCATTGGTGAGATACTGGAAAGCAGATAATTTTAGTCCTTGGTTTAATTCTCCTTCTCATGAGAGAAACATATTTGTGGTGAGTTCTGCATTGTTTAGTTTGGTCTTTCAGAGGTTACTACTTGTCTTTTACTCCTGCAGTTCCTGTTTTGTTGGGTTTAAAGTTTGACCTAGAAAAATAAGTCTTAATGAATATTGATTTTATTTTATTTATTCATACATTTTTGAATAATGCTTACTGTTCTACCGCATGCGTCCTTTTGAGAGTTCCATATAGTCCAGCAGTAAATTATAGTATAAAAAATGTTAAAAAAAAAAAAAAAAGAGACATATTTAGATTCATTCAGGCTGCCTCCACAAGGAAGCATTCTGTTTCTATTGGTAGTGTAAAAAATTGTTCTTCACGTTTGGAGATGACAGAATTGACTTCCCATCAGTAAATGGCTGCTGATGGATTTATGCCAAATCCTCCACATTCCATGGATGGGCCCATGTGAATAGTGGCTCACATAAGCACTGTATAGTAGTCCTCTAGCTGGCTGGAGTATAAGATTTTGTTCTCAAGTTTTAGAGAAAAAGAAAGTCATTTGAGGTCGAATCCCCGTCACTCCCATAATTATGGTCCTTAGTTCTCATGATTAATTAACCAATAAATCAGACTAACTGTAGTACCATTTTACTTTTTAGGGCCAATATCAATCATAAAATAGATCACATAAGCATGGTTTTGGTCAAGTGTTCCTCCCACATAAGAGATTTTCATTCTAAGAGAAGATTATAGGTTTTCACTCATACATTTTGGACTTGTGGACATATGAAGGTACACGTTCATTCTAGAAATATGAGTGCCTACTATGTGCTAGGTTCTGAGGATACAAAGGTATGGTCTTTGTATGGTGATGGAGAAGAATATAGCTTAATTTAGAGTAATCAAGTTGAGGAGCCTTTTGATCATATGCTTTAATTTTGTCTGTGACTCTTGTCAGGTTTTGGAGAAACTGACTACTTTCTCTGTTCTTTGCAGTTTTGAAACCCACATAAGGATTTTCTAATGGGGTGGCAGGAATTGTAATTTATCAACCTAAACAGTCTTACAGTGTTTTCATTTTGAGTTGTATGACTTTTTAGAATTGAGAAGCTAAAGAGTCATGTAACAGTTTTGCGTTATGCCTTCTTGTTTTTCCTTTTGTTTTGCCTTTTTTTTTTTAAGGTCTCCCAAGTTCCATAGTCCATTCTTTTATGCCTGTCCCTGTTAAGATGTTAGTTATTTTAGTCATGTCACTACTATAGCAGAATTTATGAGGTCTACTGATACGTACTGATTTTATGAGTTAACACCCTGTTTAGAAACATTTCTATTGATTGCATCATGCAATGACTTATTCCTTATGTCCTGCAGATTTGATGAAATCTTTTTAAATACCAGTAACAGATTTTAAAGACCATCTAGATGAAGCTAGGTAAAGCTTGTGTGCTATTTTTATATATCACTGTTGATCTGTGCAAAATTTGAGTTGTCAGGAATTTTGCTTTTATCTGCATATGGATTCTTGACTTCACTAATATAAAAAAGGAGATAGCTTGTTAGACTACACTACCTTCTGAAGGTGGTCTCTGTGTGGTCTTTCTTGGAGGTGCAGGTATGCACTAACGTGATTCTTGATCATTCTTCTATGTTTTTTAATGAAGATATATGATAGAACTTAGGCCTATGTGATTTATGAGTATTGCTTCTGAAGGTTGAAGAGAATTGATGAAAAACCAGCAGGCTATTTGTGTATGAAATAAGCATCAATACATGGATAAATTACACTTTGATACAACTTGAGTACACTTGTCCACATACCAGTGCTTCAGAAGCCTCTTAAAAAGCCTAAGAAATACATTAGGCTTTTTTCAGTATAATTTTAATTTAGGGTAGATTGTTTTAAGATGAGGTACTGGGATTAAGTTTTGCTGTTGTGTTTGGACACTTAAAAGTTCTTGATGTTTACATAATAAGACTTTTCTCATGTGACTTAGCTGCTGTTTTTAAAGAGAGCTAAGAAATTTTGTTAGGAATTCCTACTTTCCAGAGTTTAGTGCAGGTATGGACATTGAAGGTGTAGTGTTAAATAGGAACCATTAAGTATTTCTCTTCAGTTTCTTGTGGTTTTGTGATTTCATTGTATTTAATAACCAAAGGAACATTCCCCACTAAATCAGTAAGTACAATTTTTAAAATTGGGATAAAGGCATTTTTGGTTTTTTTTTTAAGAAATATTATTATTTTAAAATATGACTTAGGAATAACCAGACTAATTATATTAGGTATTTTGAGTGGTCATTGAAAATTATAAAATATTTTAGCACTTTAGTCCTTTCCCTGTGAATGCAATTTTACTTTTAAAAAGGTAGAATTTATTCTGGAAATATGAATTAACAGTATTAAACTTGATTTTGTTGTGTGTTAATATATTATATGGTAACTTTTGTAAAATGTTACTCTACATGAAGATTTCACTTTGGGCAGTCATTGGGATATATTATTACTAACTTGATTTTATTTATGGAACTGAGAGCCTCTCATTGAATGACTATTAAGACTTTGAAATAGACTTCTTGAATTGTTTACGTAACTTTACCTGAAGGATTTAGATTCTGCTTTCTAATAGTGGAACTAATTTATATGGTGGCCAGAATGTAATATATATGCTAATACTTTGGCATGGGAGATATTTATCATGAGTCTTTACTATTAAAAATGTTATACATTTACCTACTAGTTTTATAAATGATGTTGCCTTCAGAATTTGTGTGAAGGTACAAAACTCAAAATATCATGTACCTGTTGTGCAATGGAAAGTCTTGTCATCATTAGAGTTCTTTATTACCTATATCCTGAATATTGATGATTAGAGCTGCTCTTAAAAATAGAGCCACACCCAACAAAAAGCATGTTTTTTGAGTAACTCATGAAGTGTTGGCTGAGGGCTGTGGTGTGCATTGTTCTTTAGGGTCTTCCACCAGCAGTGCCTCCTGGTAACATGTGACACTTAAGTCTCTCAGTGTTAAAGAAACTGGACGTGTGTTTTCTACATATTATTTTTGTTAGAAATAAGAAAGTAATATGCTTAGTTTCTTTTTCTTATAGTAACATTTTACAAAAGAGCTGCTTGGCAGATATTTTATTCTCAAATTGATCTCAAACTGGATGTAAAAATTTAAATCCTTTTTTAATTTATTTTTAATAGTAGTATAAGAATTATGGCTGCTGTTAGTTCTTATTCTCTATTTTCTGGTTGGAAGCTATTTGAAAAGTCCAGTTTTTGTCCCAGTGTAGAAAAACGTAGTTTTTCAGTTTTGGGTTTTTTTTTTTAAATGCTTTATAATTTACACTACCTTTGGAATATAGAAACCTCATTCATTGAACAACTTGAAGGCTTTGAATTCTTTGAAAAGTTTAAATTTCAATCTGTATATTACTTTGGCAGAATCCTCAACTTTGAGATGCACTGATCACTGTGCTTGAAAGACAAGACTGCAGATTGTACTATGAAATTTATTGGATAGTTTTCATAAATTATTTATCAAATGAGAGATTTTAAGATTTTTGTAGTCTGCTTAGTTGAGAAAAAAATGTAGTTAAAATGAGAGGCAAGTTTGGTGTTATTCTTGCCAAACAAACTCAGCCAAAATCTTTCAAGTAACAAATGGGAAAAGGATAACTAATTGTTCTACACCTGAGTACATTTTCCAAAATGTTGGAGAGAAATTTCTGAATTGAAATCTTGAATGTATTGAATCTGTCAAGGTACACAGCGGTGCCTTTGTAAATGTTGATTATCTATCTTATTTAATCAGGTGATAAGTGGTGTAATGTAGCAGAGCTTAACAATAGAACTCAGTTCTCACTTTTTGTGAACAAGTTGGAATTGTCATGTTACTGTGTAATTGATTTGCTTTAAAATGAACAATAAATTTAATAAAATAAAACATTGTCTTGTTTTTTATCTATTTATTGTATATATATCATTTATATTTCATATAAGAAATCATGCCTAGTTTTTGGGTATTCTTATGAAGTAACATGATAGTTTTGCCATGTTAGTGTCAGTCTCTTTTGCTCAATTGAGACTTGACTCTAACGGTAAGGAGCTTGTTTTAAAAAGAAAAAAGTAAAAACCTTTACTGATTACACCAACTAATTTTATCAGAAAACAAGTGGGGAGATCTAAAATCATTCTGGAAGTAAAACTAAAAGAACTTTAATTTACAATACATTAAAGATTTCAAATTATTTAGCAGGTTAAACTAACATCTTTCAATGCAGTGGGCCTTTTTGAATTGTCTAGTGTGAACAAGTTAATTGGGGAGGGCAGGTAAATCAGGAGGGACAGATATAAATTAGGCTGGGGAGACATCCTGAAAACTAGTTTTAGCAAAAAGAATTTGTTTAAAGTAATTACTGTTCATTTTAGAAACAATTTTTTAAACATTAATCTTGAAAGAGTAAGGCAAATTTGTTTTTTCCCCCTCCCATTTTTTTTATACCAGGGCCACAGCCATCTCTGGGAGTTAGTTTTGGAACGCCATTCGGCTCAGGTATTGGCACTGGCTTGCAATCAAGTGGCTTAGGTTCTTCAAACCTTGGAGGTACACTTTAACTTTTCTAATAATTGCATTGGACTATTATACATTTGAATTGATAATAGCCTGTAAAAAATTTCTAAGAGGATCTACTGTTTTGGAAGTTAAGTTTCCATCTGGCAAAACCAATTCTCCAAACATAATCAATGCTTTATAGTATTAGATTTAGAACCTAAAAAAACCATTTTATCTGTGAACAGTAAATATTAAAAAGTATAAAATTAAGTGGTAGGGATGTTCTATATTCAAAGCAATATGCTAAAATATGAACTTGAAAATTACTTAGTTTTAATAAATTTAACTAACTTTAGAAAAATTACTAGTCTTAATATCAGTTTGGAGTCCAAACTACTTCTGGATATACATCCTCGTAATCATTATCTTCTTTCTCGGAAAGCGAACACTTTAAATGGGGAAATAATTTTATTGTGAGTTGTACAGCTGAACTTCTGTTTATTCCGAAATACTTTTGGCATATTTGCATATGTGAGCAATTAAATTTATTTTAATAGTTTCATAAGTTAACTAATTAGTAAGGTAAGTCTGCAAAAATATGCTAAATACAAATGAATTCATAATTGTCTGCTGTGGATGATTAAAAATTAATTGTTTTATGGAGCACATTGTCATAATGAATTAAGGTTCCATTATTTCCACTAAAATACATCATGAAAGGAGGGGAGTTAGGAGTAACTCCTGTTAGGAGTTACTAGCACGATGACAGCATCATTCTTGTGATCTGTAATCTGATTTGCCGTCATTTCTTAAGAGTTAGAGGCAAAAAGACTGTCAGGTTCAATATTTTAGATAAAGCTGTTGTGAAGTAACCTAAGAGGAACTCGAATCTTATTTTTAAACACTTGACTTTTAGGAGAGTGAAAACAAGTCTTCAAGTACTTAGCAAAGTCTCCTCTTGAACTTTATGTGATAAAAAATATTTTTTATTTAAATTGTGTATTAAGAAAGAAAACATAATGCTCCTACTCCCAATTTCTCATTGTTCCGTTGGATGATGCTGTGGCAACAGCCTACTGTAGGGTGGGGCAGAAGTAGGCTTTATAATTGTTAGTATGCAAAACACAGTTCATTTTTGAATTTGTATTTATTAATGATTGTATTATTTTCCATTGGAACAACTGTAAACCTACTTTTGCCCACCCTGTATTACAGAGTTAGATTGACTTACATAATTTTGCAGATTTTCATTGGTAAAGCTTCTTAAGTGAAAATGTTGGGGTAAAAAGTAAAATCACCTTAAGTGTGGAGAAATGCAGTTCTCTGCATTTTAATTATTGTGCATGTTGTGCTTATTATGAATTTGACTTTTTTTCAAAATGAAAAGTAGATATGTTTGTATCTGACTAAAATTATACTTTGAATTGTCACTAAAATTTCTAGTTCATGTGTAAGAGAAAATACTAAATGATCTTGTTTTTTATGGCCTTGTTCTTTAAAAGTTACTGATGGGTCATAAACTTAGTCTAAATACATATAAATGTTTCATTTCAGAATTTATCTTGTTCTTTCAGAAGTCTTATGCAAAGGAATAAATAACAGATTTCCTTCATAAGGCCATGTTTTTCAACACTGTGTTTTTTAGACCTTTGGTAATTTGGGGTTTTGCTTGTTAGTATCCTTGAGCCTGTGTTTTACCTGCCATTGTGTATTTCTCTATTGCCCTTCCACTAGGATTTGGAGCTAGCTCTGGTTTTGGATGCAGCACCACAGGGGCCTCCACATTTGGATTTGGAACAACAAATAAACCCTCAGGAAGTCTTAGTGCAGGTTTGTGTGTTTCAGCCTGAATTTCAGACAAACTTAAAGGTGCAAAGTATTTAATTTAAAAGTATAAGTATTGTTATTTCCATATCTAGAGAAGATCCCTGGTTTAGTTTCTAACCCCTGGATGAAGCACATTGCATTATCTCATAAACTAAATGTCAGATTTATAAAAAATATTTCTAACAACACTTACTAGTTTGGTAAAATAAATAATTATATCCCCTGTTAACTAAGCAGAGATTTTTTTGAACCCCAAAACTAGCTTCATCGTTAAATAATTTTCTTCATTAATATAAAAATGAACCCATTGTGCTTAAGTTTTAAACCAGTTTTTATCATTCATTCAGGAGAGTGATTTCTCTTCCAAAGAGATGTTCTTTAGTTATCATGTCCCATCTTACAACTGAGCTCTTTGTTAGTTTTTGAAATAGGTATAATCTTTTGACTCTTCCAGTAGAAAATTCCAAATTCCATTACTTTTACATTTTCTCTGTAGTTGTAAATAATGACTTTTTAAAATGTGCAATGCTTAGGGGTAAGAAGTATGTCTAAAATAATGATGTAATACCAATTAAATTGTGTTAATTGAGGGGATTTGAAGGAAATTCTGTTTAATATTAAATAGTATTTAAAATCAGTTCCAATAGAGTAAGATAGAATTCAGTGGTATCAGAATTATAATACAAAATGTTAATATTAACTAGACAGTAATATTACTTAATCTTAATTACACAGGAGCTCTTATTACAGAATCAAAACAGTAGGTACTACTCTTCAGTGTATTCCTTGTCCTCAAAATTGTGGGTTGTGATTTTCTTGGAGAACTTAAAATTGCAAAGTTGTGAAAGTATCTTCGACATGTTGATAACATGTTTCTGGCTGGGCTGAGGTGAAGGCACCGTGGCATGCCGAATTCTCAGCAGAGTGCCTGGCAACTGAAGTCTTCGAGGGATTTCAGTTATTTGTGCTAAAGTTTCTGTTTTGGCCTGGATCACTAAACTTCTGTCTCTAATGGTGCCACTTAGTTGTTTGCTAAATTATTTTCCTATAAAATTGCATGTGAGGAATTCAGGGCCCTAAGATACTTAACTGTTTTTATAGATTACATATTCTTGTAGCTAGAAATTTACCTCTCATCCTCATTTTTTACATTTGTTTTTGTGACTTCTGATATGAATATTCTTTTCCTTAAACATAAGGCTTTGGCAGCTCAAGTACATCTGGGTTTAACTTCAGCAATCCTGGCATCACGGCATCAGCTGGTTTGACATTTGGGGTGTCCAATCCTGCCTCTGCAGGTTTTGGAACAGGAGGACAGCTCCTTCAGTTGAAGAAACCTCCAGCTGGAAACAAAAGAGGAAAAAGATAAACATATAGGTTGATGTGTTGAGAGAATCCATTGCAGCATTGTTTATTCTGAGTCTATTTTTCTAAAATTGATGCAGTAATTAAATTGCATCCCAGGAGATTTCTAAAGTTTTGATATTTTTCCCTGCTCGGGAATTTGAACTTTGTTCTAATTTGCCATGCTGAACATCTTTTTTCTTGTGAATTTGAATGAACCCCAGTTGTATATTTTTCTTTATTTCGATTCTCAATGTAAGAAATGTTCTGATTACTTCGCTGGTTGGTGAAACCTACTATTTAACCTAGTGTTAACAGCAGCGTTTTTGTTGATACCGTTTACATTATTTGAATATATGCACATGTGTTTCTTATACAGATGATATGAACTCTAGGGCCTATATTAGAATCGGTTGGTTTCTTGATAAAGGTCTTTTGAACTACACTGCAGGGCATCTGTGAATATGTATATAAATATATACCGAATAATACACACAATTGTGTGTACATATAAAATATATATTTACAGACCTACAACTTTTGCCTCAGACGGTCTCCCTTTTCTAAGGGTATTCCCTTTTTCACCCTTGCAGCTTCAGGTCCTCAGTGCTTGTAGAATGATGAGCTAGAGGTGCCAGGTTATTGCAGTTATGTGCTTGAAGACTTAGTGAAATGGTTGCTGTTGTAAATACTTGACCTACTCAACTGTGTTGACCCTAGTCGTCTTCATTTTTGTTTTTCACCTTCACCTTCACCAGCTGCTCTAAGTGAGGAATGCTGTAAAACTCGTTGACCAGGTTTTAACAAAGCTTACTATCCTTCATGCCCTCATATTGCTTATATGAGATGTTTTTTCATATCTGAGATGAACCTTCAAGAACGTATTTGAACTCCAGACTGGTGTTCTGGGGTCAAAGAGCTTTAAGCCAAATTGATTCTATGCAGGTGAAGGATGCACTATGACTTTGGTGGAAACTTTTCCAGCTATTCCAATACAGAGTTCTTTCTTATAGGGCTATTGATACTGACACCAAATGGAGTGGCTCATCAGCCTCTTAATGTCTTAAGTGCTTAACTTGGAATAGAGAGACAATATATTTTAAAACAAAAAAAGTATTTGTAGCAACTGTAAACTATCCCCTGTTTTAACAGAGTTCCAGTAATAACACGTAGGCATGTCAGGTTGCACCTGTGTAATAATTGTATTAGTGCTAGTGACAGGGAGCGGGTGAAAAAGAGAGCCCTTGGAAAGAGAACTGCCTTAGCCATGATTTCAAACAGAAACCATTAGGTAGATGTGTGTATCTTTCAAGTACAGTTTTCAGATGCGATGTGAACATGGAATTTCATTGGAAATAGTTTAATTTTTTTTTATATAGAAGCTTTTGTACATAATGTGCATCAAATGAATGTTTTCAGAAGTGTTTCACCGAGGCACCTTTTTTCCTAAAATAGGTGTTGCATAAATACGTGTGTGTGCGTGTGCATGTGTGCACGCGCGCGCACACACACACACACTGTCAGTGTGTTAGGTTTGGTTCTAAAACTATTGTCGAGTCTGTTTTATTTATCTGCTTATAGCAATGATTGGCTTTTTGGAATTGAATTTTTCACGCCTTGATGCATTAAAATACAGAAAATGCTTTGTTCTAAGCTCTAAAGCCGTTTTTATTTTTGCACACTTCTCTGATACTACAGTTCCCAGAACCAGATTTGGGGGAAGGGTAGTAAAACTTGTGATTTTGTGTTTTGAATTACTGTCAGAATTAAATACACAATTACAACAAACTTTTTTTTAAAGACATTGCATTGTACTGCAAAAATCTGAATATTTATATTTCTTGTTTTTTCTTTATATATTTTACATTTTAATATGTTGAACCACTGGAAATTTGTAACAGATCAATTTGTGATAGAACTTTAAATGTGTTGTCATTGTCTCCATTGTCTTCACTTTGTCCAGAGCCTATTATTAAGTAAACAATAAAATTTATTGTGTCAATTGCTTTGAATCTTTATAGGTGTTAATAGTTGTTCTTAATATGTAATTTTCTAATTATGCTTTTATTCTCTTTGGTTGGTTTTTAGTGTTTTCACTGGTTTATACATCTTGCTTTAAAAAAATAAGCTAAACTAAAGACTGAACACAAGACAGTAAGTTTGAGTAAAAAGTAAAAGTCCCCACAACTCCTAGGCCCTGATCCCACTTTCTTCCCTAGAGGATTCACTCTTGATGGTTTGGTGTATATCCTTTTAGAACCTTTTTAAAAACATGTTTTTTTTTCAACATATGAATATGAATATTTATTCCAATTTTTCTTTTCTCTCATTTTCTCATATTTTCTCATGCTCTCTTAGATCTTTTTTCTTTTTAACAAATGGGTTAAAAAGCTATGTATTCTGTGACTTGCTTTTTTTCCCCTTTAATGATCATCGACATCTTTTTACAGCAGTCCCTGCCGATTTACTCTTTACGTACTGTTCTGTAGTATGGATGTACAGTGATTTGTTCCAACTAATACTTGTTGGTGGGCAGTTAGGTTCTTGCCAGTATTTCAGTATTATAGAAAAAGTTGCAGTGAATAACCTTGTGCATGGTTCTTTGTGCTTATGTTTAATGTTGCTTTGGGATTGATTCTAGAAAAGGAATTGCTGAAAAGACACACAAATTGTATGTTTTAACGTCAGATTGCCTTCCAAAAATGCGATATAAATATACACTTCTGCAGTTTGTATGAGTACCCATTTCCCAGCAATCCCTAAGTGTTGATATTATCAATCTTAATAAGTACTTGTGAGGTTGAGCTTTCTAATATATAAACATTCTCCACTTGCATGTTAATATCCTAAGTCCATTTTTATACCAGGTTATTTGGGAAGGTTTTTAAAAAATGATTTATAGATCTCTGTAGGTAATGGATGTTGATATTTTTCTTGTGAGATAGGATGGACTCGAATCAGCTAGTTTCAGAACTCTGTCTTGACCTTGTAAGGTCTTGGCTATTTACTTAATTTTCCTAGACCTCAGCTTTATCATCTGAAAAGGGGATAATAAAGATGGGCGGATGATTGGGTAGCATAAGCCCCTGACACTTTGCAAGCAGTTACTGTTCCTGCTCCAATTACCTATTCCTTCCGTTATGGAGGCTGGATGCTTTGGGAAAAGCCAGCCTACCTTAGTGTTTTATTCTGTGTGTGGGGTCAGGGCGGGGAGGAGAAGATGGCTATTCTAGGACACTTACTCTTTAAGATGAACTTTAATACCTTACTTGTCAGGTTTGTGATTTTTCGGTCTTAAAATCCTATTGGGATTTTGATTGGGTTTATACAAATATGTTATAATCTGGGGAGAATTGACATCTAATATGTACACCATGGTATATGCATTTATTGGGTCTTTTATTCTTTTACCAAGGTTTTACAGTGTTTATTAGGTTCTTGGTTATTTTTCCTAACCAGCATCTTGTTTTATTTCTGAGTGGTTGGTACAATTTTATTTATAGTATTACAAATGCAGATTAACTGTTCTTTTTCTGATAATATAGTAAGCCCAAGTGAATGTCCTACCTATCTCAAATAGTATTTTGTGAAACAAGGAAATTTGAATACTGCCTTTAGAAGTACTGTAGTGGGATTTGTGTGTGAAATATTGGGTTTGAATGGTCTGTCACAGGACATTGCTTTGGCACCCCCTTCCTCCGTGCCTTGCCCCAGTCTCTCACTGTGAATAAGCCTGGCTGCTCTGCACTGTTCAGAGCACACACTATAAGGTTGTTGCTAAGGAGACACAACCCTGGGACTCACTAATACTGGGCCAGTATCCTAGAAAAGCTAAGCTGGAAGGCCTAATTTAAATCTCATTCACAAAGTCATCTTTGCTTATCAGTGTATCTCCCATTTATAGAGTGTAGTCTGTTCTGGGTACCCCCTCAGAACTTTATAAACTTGACCTTGTTTAACCTCAATATTACCCTTTAAAGCAGAAGGGTTAAGCAATTTATTTGTCACATGGCTGTTAAGCCATGGAGCTGAGGATTTTCTGTGATACAGATAAGCATACTGATTTTCATGCATAATCTTATAAAGACACTGAAGATAATGTGATTATATTAAAATGGGGAAATTACAAGTATATAATAGACTGTAGATCAAGGCACGGTAAGGTAAGTAACAAAGGGCCATGGAACTTAAGGGATAATAATCACACCTAGGATGTAAAGAGTGAAGAAGCAAGAGCTAGACCTTTTCCCATTATCCCTATGAAGGAGGTTCAAGGAGCAAAGCTAGTCATCCCAGCATGGAGGGTGGTCCGCCCACCTTGGAAAGGGTAAGGGGAGCAATTCTGGCTACTTGAATCTTAGGAACTGTAAGAAGTTTAATGAGGAAGCCTTTTCAGCATGGCTTACCTGACTACTGCAACCCCAAAAAGCACCCTGTGCTTAAAGTAAACAAGATTAGATTGACTTGCTGTACAAACAGATGAACCTCAACTAGCCCAAGTAAACCATGGAAACGGAGGCAAGAAGCTTAAGCTGTGACCAAACAGCAGCAGATAGAATGGGGATTACTGAAAAAACTGGTCATGGCCTGGAACGTTTTTGCTCTTCCTCCTCAATCTAGTGCACTTTTTCTCTTCTATGCAATCTCAGTAATTAAGAAAACCCACCAGGTACTGAAAAGTGAACTGTAGATTTAACTGGCAGAGAATTTGTTTTGTTATCCCCACCCTCTCTGAATCCCAAAGTAGCAAGCTAGTTTAATTCGGTGAACATTTATTAATATTTGCTGTGTGCAAGTCACTCATGGGAGCACAGGAGGATATAAACATGAGTTGGTAACAGTAAGAACTAAGGAGAGGCCAGGGCCTTTGATACTAATTCCTTTTATACAAATGAAAAAAAAAGAGGCATGGAGAAGTTAACTTTTTTTTGGTTCTGAGCTTTTATTGGGAATTTTTTCCAAATATATTTTAGTGATTATATTACAGTCCCATTTTTTTTTCTCCCTTTATCCCCTTCCACCTTGCACTCCCCATACCGGCAGCATTCCCCGCTTCCCCTCCTCCCTTAGTTCATGTCCATGGGTCATACATATAAGTTCTTCGGCTTTCCATTTCCAATACTATTCTTAACCTCCCCCTGTCTATTTTGTACCTGCCGTTTATGCTTCTTATTCCCTGTACCCTTTTCCCCATTCTCCCCCGACCCTTCCCTACTCATAACCCTTCATGCGATCTTCATTTCTATGATTCTGTTCCTGTTCTAGTTGTTTGCTTAGGGTTTTTTTGTTGTTGTTGTTTGTTTTTAGGTTCAGTTGTTGATAGTTGTGAGTTGTCATTTTACTATTCTTAGTTTTGATCATTTTCTTTTTCTTAGATAAGTCCCTTTTAACATTTCATGTAATAAGGCTGGGTGACGATGAACTCCTTTAACTTGACCTTATCTGGGAAGCACTTTATCTGCCCTTCCATTCTAAATGATAGCTTTGCTGGATAGAGTCATCTTGGATGTAGGTCCTTGCCTTTCATGACTTTAAATACTTCTTTCCAGCCTCTTCTTGGCTGTAAAGTTTCTTTTGAGAGATCAGCTGACAGTCTTATGGGCACTCCTTTGTAGGTAACTGTCTCCTTTTCTCTTGCTGCTTTTAAGATTCTTTCCTTTAATCTTTGGCAATTTAATTATGATGTGTGTTGGTGTGTTCTTCCTTGGGTGCAACTTTGGGACTTTCCGAGCTTCCTGGACTTTCATGTCTATTTCCTTCACCAGATTGGGGAAGTTGTTCAAATAAGTTTTCATTTTCTTGCTCTTCCTCTTCTCCTTCTGGCACCCCTATGATTCAGATGTGGGTATGTTTACAGTTGCCCTAGAGGTTCCTACGCCTCTCCTCATTTTTTTTGAATTCTTGTTTCTGCATTCTGTTCTGGTTGAATGTTTATGTCTACCTTCTGATCCAAATTATTGATTGAGTGCCGATTTCCTTCCCTTCACTGTTTGCTCCCTGTATATTTTTCTTTATTTCACTTTGTATAGCCTTCACTTCTTCCTTTATTTTGTGGCTATACTCAGTCATTTCTGTGAGCATCCTGATTACCAATATTTTGAACTCGGCATCTGATATGTTGGCTATCTGGTCACTAAACTACCAAGTGGATGGGCAAGAATTCAAACCCAGGCAATCTTCCTAAAGTCTAGGCTTTGTATTCTGACTGTATGCAAATTATTGGGTTGGCCAAAAAGCCCATTCAGTTTTTTCCCTAAAAGACATTTTTTTCATTTTCTGCAATAACTTTATTGATTTGGGTATTTTTGAGTATGACAGCCATTTCCCACTATTGGCTTCTAGCAGGTAGAGGCCAGTGGTGCTGCTAAACATCTAATGCGTAAGACAACCCCACAGCAAGGAATTATCTGGCCAAAATATCAATAGTACCAAGAAACTTTGCAAACCACTTTTGACATGTTCCATCAGTCATAGCACCTTCTTCATACACTATACAATTTTTTGTATGTTTCATTTGCATTTTTACCTTTCTTAAAATAAAGCACGAAAAGCCAAAAGTGTTGTGTATCTTATTCCATCTTCAGTATTAAAATGGCTGCGCAAAAATTCACCTATTTTGATAATTTTTTAAAAGGCACACTGATATGACAGCTGTCACAATATAATCTAACAACATCATTTTGAATGAAGTTTAAGATAACTAAGCACTACTAGAGCGATGCATCATATGGAAAAAACTAAAAGAACTTTTTGGCCAACTTAGTGATACAAAGTGGGATTTCTTATTGAGTGATAGGATAAAGGTACAAAGAAAATCCTTGAGAATGCAGAGGAATAGGTGGCTTTGAGCAATAAGTATGAATAGGATATTATTAATGAAGTATTTACAATTTGAATTTAAAGAACCACATATTTAATGAAAAATAATCCTGAGTTTGAGCAACATAAAGGGATAAAATTAAAAGTAACTACTATACCCATTCTCCAGAGGAAATTTCTTAGGTGTCTTGATTCATACTATTTTTCTTCACTAGTTTTAATAGCTGTGTAGTATATAGGCCCACATTCTATTTAACTAGTTCCTTTTGGTGAATATTTAGAGACTTTATATTTTTTTGCTATTAGAAATAAATTTAGTAGGATAGGTGAAAATGGTGTACAGTTTTATTGACATTGCTTAGGGAGATTGAACATTTTCATATAAGTTTTGGCCATCTTTTTCTAACAGTTAATCTTACACCTCTGTTTCTGATTTTTTGTTTTTGTTGTATAGAAATTTAATTTTAATGTATTAGTTTTTTTTAATGACTTCTGGGAATGAGTTGGTACTCAATGGAAGTGAAAAAGAGAATAAGATATTTTACATTTTACAGTTTATGAAGCCTTTTTTATTGATTATGTCATTAAAACTTCATGCCCTGGTCTGGGTAGCTCAGTTGGTTAGAACTTTGTCCTGATATGCCAAGGTTGTGGGTTCAATCCCTGGTCAGGGCACATAGAATAATCAACCAATGAATGCATAAATAAGTTGAACAACAAATTGATGTCTCTCTCTCTCTCTCTCTCTCTCTCTCTCTCTCTGTCCCCCTCTCTCTAAAAATCAGTAAAAGAAAGTGAAACTTTATGATTGTTTGAAGATGTCTGTAAAAGATTCAGCAGGGTGGCTAGGGTCGGATTGTAATTAGTGATAATAGTAATTAGAACTGAAACAATTACACATACCATTTTACCAAGTGCTTTTGTAATGGAGTGAAATGCACTGTATCTGACTCCATCTTGTTCAAGCCTTATTCCCATGGCCTTCTGGTTAGTAGCTTCTGGTCAGTCCTGCGTATAGACATGTTAATTATTAGAGGAATGCTGCTTGCACCTCGGGTCTTACAGAAACAGCCCTGCCCATTTCCCCTTTCCTTGACATAAAAGCAGCCTGAAATTTGTACTTTTTTGAAATGGATTTGAGAATTAGGTCTCCCATCTTCTCCTTTGATGCCTTCTCAATCAAAGAGCCTTTCCTTACTCCAAACTAACATTTTGGGTTTTGGCCTTATGAAGTGTTGGGCACGTGGACTTTGGACCAGTCAAAATTAGGTGAGCCAGCCAGGAGATGGTGCCCTTGGGCAGGCCAGCCCCAGCTGGGGTTTGCCTCCGTCAGTTCTGAGCAGCTGTCAAGGCCTCTTGCCTTGAGAGCTTGGGAGGATTGCCTTGGGCCACAGCTTGTTTGGAATAAGGAAAAGTTTTTGGACTTCTGTCTATCATTGGGTTTTTTTTTTTTTTCTGGGATAAGTTGCTCCCATGTGTGCAGCCAGGAATCCTTCCTCTGTAGCTGAGCTTCCTCTCAAGACAAGACATCTGCATTTTGGGACCTTCCATTTGAGAATAGGACCAAGATTATTGGAATCCTTCCTCTCTGTCTGGGCTTACTCTCCCTTGGGACAAAGCCATCTGCATTTTGGAGGCCTTCTGACAGCAGGATATTGGACTCCACCCATTCATGTGTCTCTGCAAATAGACTTGATTTGGAAGTAGGGTAAGTCACCCCTGTGTATATAATCAGGAACTCTCTTCCCTCCATTTGGGCTTTTGCCTTGCGATAAGCCAATTTGTTTTGCATTTGTTTGGGGTACCGTGTTGCAGAGGGGAATGAATAATTGTAGGACTTGTACCCAATTTGTGACTGGGTTCATTTGCATTCATTATTCATTTGAATTTGAAATTTGTAATCTGAGGTTTGGTTAGAGAATACACAATTTATTGTCTTTCATGTGTGTCATTTGAGTGTTGACCTCAGGCTTCTCTCCCTATTGGTTTGGAAGTAATAAGTAAAACGGCAACTGTGGCTTCTTCTCTCTCCCCTCACCCCTTCCCCCCACATATTCCTCCGCAGGTGTGTGGCAGGGTGCCGTCTTGTGCTTTGGCCACGTGACAGTGCCCTCTTCCTCTAGGAAGACTTGCCGCTTTAAATTTAGGCACTTTGAAACTGCTCTTTTTACTGAGTTTCTGACTTTATTGTGCATACTAGCTTTTGTTATTTGTTGACAAATCCACCTTAAGGGGCACCCTTGAAGGAGAGGATCTGAGGCCTTTCACAGAAAATGGAATCCATTCTTTGATTGATTATAAATTAATTTTAAAACAGCTTTAAAGGAATTCCTACAGCATGCAAAGCTTTGGTCATCTGAACAAAATACCTCTGAGTTTTGCATTGTACCCAGAACACAAAAGCTAGCATTTTTAAATAAAAGCTATGTTATATGTATGTTTATTTGTGTGTTTTTGTGTGTGTTGGTATGTATATAGCATATTTGTACCTCTGAATGGTATTGCTAATTTGTAATATTAGAATGGCTTAAACAAACAAGTGCTGTATGAGAATTCTCAAAAATATAACAGAAACTAACTCAAATGCTTTTCAGAATCACATGATCTGGGACATGTTTGCTGTTAAAGTTGGTTGTGAGTTTGGTTTGGTTAAATAGACATATCTTTAGGATCATCAGTGTTAAATAACACTTCTCTTCTCCCAGGTTCTCTTAATAACCCCTTCCTCTGCTGTATCAATCCAACTTCTCTAAAGAACACCCAGGACAACCCCCAGGACAACCATTGTCAACGAAAATTCAGTCAGAATGTCTTCTGAAATCAAAAGGAGATGTTCTGTTCTGGCCAAAGATATACCCCAAAAGTCAGAATACACATGCAAACCCCTAACAGCTCCCAAGTTACTGATTGGAAGACAACTAACAAAAAATCAGTAATGTACAACTCACTTCTGTGCATCTTCGTCTTTACTTTACTTACCTTTATTCTTAATATTCTACCTGCCTTAAACCCTCTCCTTTATACATATAAAATTTAATTAGCTTCCTTTAAATTTATTCAACTGACTCAAAAGGAAAGCTCCCCAATATTCTGACTATGTACCTGGCTATCAGAAAAATGGTTTTGGGCCCTGGCTGGTGTAGCTCAGTGGATTGAGTGCGGGCTGGGAACCAGGGGGTCCCAGTTCAATTCCCAGTCGGTGCACATGCCTGGGTTGCAGGCCGGGTCCCCAGTGAGGACCATGTGAGAGGCAACCATACATTGCTGTTTCTCTCCCTCTCTGTCTCCCTCCCTTCCCCTCTCTCTAAAAATAAATAAATAAAAATCTTTAAAAAAAATGGTTTTGGGCCAATGTTTGGCAGAACCTTATCTTCCTGGTGGGGAGTGGGAGCCCATGAACACATGATTGGAAATCTTTAAATAACTGTAAGAACAATAGCCAATGAGACCACTCAAGCCAGAGTATGTCAAAAGTAGGCCTTAGTCTCTCTGGCTAAAGTTGTATTTGATAATTGAATTGCTTTGGATTATATTCTAGCTGAATAGGTAATATCTGCGCATTGGTCATGCATTGCTCAGGAGCTATAGACCAGGACATCAAAATACTAGTACCGCAGGACAACAATACCCAACCAGGCACATGCAAATATTTGCAATTAGATATGAGACAGTTCCATTCCTTAAACACTAGGTTTACACCCCTAACCAGCATCTGTGGGCTCTTTAACAGTTCTCTACCTTGTATGGCTGGATGATGGTTATTGCCAAGGCAGGTAGAAAATGAATTAAGTTGATAATAGTATGAGGCTCCTTATCGAGGCTTAGGAACTGCTGCAAAGGAAGTTCCCCTGGCTGTGTCTGGTAAGGCTATGGCTTGATGCCTTAGCACCAGAGCTGATAGTGTCAACTACTGTTCAGCGCTTCTTGAGATATTGAACCAGAGGAGGGTACACTTGAATGGGGGTCGGACTGGTAACTTCTCCCAAGTTGTACAGGATGCATCTTGCCAGAGAGAGAGACGTGTTCCAGCCAGCCAAAGTGATCCCTGTTGATCCTGTTGAAGTCCGGGCTCTGTGGACAGGAACCAACTCCAAGAGCACTGATAGGCTCTTTAGGTCCTTTAAAGTTTAATCTGAAGATTCCTTAGGAAAATTCCCACAAAGCAGATTTAAAGGTAGCTGTATGGTTAATTGTTCTTGCTACACTTACACATATAATCAGGCCAAGTTTATTGAAACTAGACATATTTTGCAGGAAATTAGCCTTAATTTGGCTATCTTTGGTAAAAATGGGGGTGATTTTAGAGAGAAAATTGTCTCAATAGGAACTATAATATACCTTTGTGGATATTAGAAACTAGTGCCATCCATTGTCGTTCCTGAGTTTTGTTTTGTTTTCTACTTGTAAACTGGACTGGGTCCTGAATTCTCCTAGTGACTTGGAATCACTGAGAACTAGAACTGCCTTTTTCTTGAGCCTCACAATTACAAACTGCAGATGGATGACATGGTATAAATTTCAGAGGTTGCCACGACAGCTCATGCTTAAAAACCACGTCAGTGACTGGTGCTGTGTAAGCCACGGAGAAAGTTTACCTGAGTACCTGACGACGTCATCAGAGACATTTCAAACTACAGAAGATGTTTCTGGCCTACAAACTCAGAAACTGGTTTACAGTTTTTTCTGATCATTAACCTTTACTTTTTTGTTTCCATAAATCTTATCAAATGCTGGTGTTAAGGAATTTAACCTCTATAGTCAGCAGTTTGGCTCATTTGACTGCCTAATCTCTAAGACTTCAACAGACCACCATAGAGTCCTTGGCATGTGAGTCCTTAGACAATAGAAATGCTTTAGATTACTTGTTAGCTGAACTAGGAAGTGTCTGTACAGTGGCCAGCTCATCATGGTTTGGGTCCTGGGGAACTTAATAATGAAAGTTGCCCTTTATTCTTTGTTTCATGTTAGGGTACAGGTATCCTGGTCTGCTGCTACTCCTACCTTGCTACTCCCAGTCTCTGCTTGTGAATTTAACACTCAGAATGCCTCCTCTAAAGTTTGGGAAACATCACGGAAGAAGTGGGTGTGAGACTGTAAGAGCTGGGAAAGAGGGGCACACTGGACACACAACTCTGACTCCATCTGAAAAGCTAATCCTCCCTCTTAATCGAACCTGCAGATTGAGGAATGAAAAACAGAAATGGGGGGATGCTTGATCTCTCTCTCTGACTCCATCTTGGTCAAGCCTGCCTATTCCCAGGGCCTTCAGGCTAACAGCTCCTGGTCATGAGAGTATGTTCATGATACACCATATTTTCCCATGTGTAATGCACACCCATATTTTTGTGTGCATTATACATGGGATTGTTAGGCTATTATTACACCTATGGTATGTCATCATTATACCCATGGATAATGTGCATCCTTATTTTCCCCTCAAAAATTTGAGCAAAAAAGCACTCATTATACATGGCAAAATATGGTAGTCTTTCCTATAAGTCAGCTTTTGGTCCCCACTTGGATCAGCTGGTCCAGGCCTTAAGAACCGAAAGTGCCGAGTGACCTGTATGACCACCAGTCTTACAGGTGACACCGGCACCCAGAAATAATGAAGCCCACAGGTGACTGTGCTATTCACTTGGATATTACTAATGCAGGTTCACTAGGCTTTTGTTAATTCAGATTTAATCCAAATCTATACTAACCCAATAACAATACTAATCACTCAGAAACAATCAATAGTAATATCACATGAGAGAATTGGGGGATGACAAATCCGAGTCCCAGAGTCTCAGTCTGCAGGTCCAGGAGACAGCACAGCGGGAAAGGGAATTGTCAGTGTCTTGCAAGGAAGGCTCTCTGGAGCCAGGTGGCAACAGGGAAGGCGAAGTCCTCAATCCAGCAGGGCAGAGCTTCCAGTGACTGATGCCCAGCGAGATCAGCATGGCGTGGGGCAGCATCTTGGTGTGAGTGGCTCAGCTGTCTCAGCAGTGGTCTGGAGCCTGCCTCAGTTATACCTTGAAAGTGGTGTGCTCCACCCTTCTGGGTCTCTTGATAAGTGTCTTGGCACCCTTGATGGCAAGTGGGGAATTTCCTCAGGAGCTTGTCTGTGGGTGGTCCTGCTCTATAGACACGGCTGTTCTGGTCATGTGTGCAGGTATCTTAGGGGGGTCTCCTTGCCAGATGTGCCTAGCATGACATAGGTAGTTTCCCTCTTGAACCAAAGTGTCATGGCTGACTGGCAGTCATCTTGGTTGACATGAGTGACTCCATTTTGTTTTGTATACTTTATACCATCTTGACCGGACCAATGTCATTTATTGTTTCTGCTTTCCACACTCCTGCTTAGTCCTGCACATAGATTTGCTAATCATTAGAAGAATTCTGCTTGCATCTTGAGTTTTACAAAAACAGCCCCTCCCTTTTCCTCTTTCCTTAACATAAAAGAAGCCTGAATTCCATACATTTTTGAGATGGAACTGAGGGTTAGGTCTCTTCTCAGTTGATGCTTGCTCAATCAATAAACCTTCCTTACTCCAAACTCAGACATGTTGAGTTTTCACTTTTTGTAGCATCAGGCATAAAGACTTTGGACCCATAAGACTTTGAGAGTTGCAAAGCTCTTGAGCATTGTGGTAACATTAAGATAGGTGATGTGACTTTTTTCTTTTACAGGTGAATAATTTATCCAGAGTTATACAAGTACTAAGTGATGATGCTAATATTCAATTCTAATATCTCAGGTGTCATCTAGAGAAACCTTCACGTTCAGCTCTGTCATTTTCAGATTTAATTCTGATGGCTTCTATGTTGTTAAAAATGGAGAAGGCAGAAGAAAAGTTAAATTACTATGACCAATGAGGGTTTTTTTTTTTTTCATTTCTTTAAAAATATTTTTCTCATAAGTAGATGTGAGGACTTGATTCAAGCACAACAACTCTTAAATAACATAAACAACAAGTTCTGTTCTTGAACTATATGTCTCTATAGACATATACCACTTTGAAAACTGCAATAAACTCTTTTAACTGGACATTCTAGACCGAGCCCTTGTTAGATGTAATGATTTTCTTTTAAAATAACCTATTAAGAACTTCCTAAAAGACTACCACTTTTAGATTCCTGATACAGGTTGAGTGTGTGTGATATGTTGTGTGTGTGTGTACAGATAATAATTAAAATTACATTTATATACAAATGAAACTGACAATATACCATCAAGAGCTATCCCTACTTTTAATGACATATAAATATTTAAAGATCCATTTTATATGTATGTCTTTTGATGCTTTGCCCCCTAATTGACTTAATTTAGTCCAGTGGATTTATTACTCTTGAAAATAGCAGAACTGTTTTCATTTTTTAATTCTTTTTATCAAAAATAAGAGTTTAAAGAGTAATGTTTCTATAAGGTTTGTCACAAAAGCAGCACTCTCCCTTCTTTCCTCCATTTCAAAGTGACAGTTGTCACCTGTCAGTAATCAACGCTTTTGATCAATTCTGTTCTCAGTCCCACTTTGACCCCTAGTTGAAGAAATGCAAATAGTTTCCTTCTCAGTTTTCCCCACTATAAATTTAAAATTTAGCTTTCTTGATAGGCCAAGTCAGTTACTTTTTCACTCCAATTTCTAAAATTGTATTGCCATTACCTCTTTTCATATCCTCATTGTCTTTGTGGTTTTCAGCTGTCTTTTAAGTTTTAAAATCTTTTTATGGTAATTTTATTGGAAATTCTTTTAATTTTTTTCTCTTTTAGGAGTTCTAGTTGGTTCTTTAAAAATTACGCCTGGTAACTTTTTGATAGTTTCTTAATCCTTACTTATACTTCTCTAAGCCTTATTTAACATATTTTGTATTTGTTGTTGATAAATCCAACAGCTAAAGTCAATAGGGTCTGATTTTGTTATTTTATTTTTCTGTTGACTTGCTCAATGTGGCTTGTCTTTCTCCTTGTGTGTTTTGTGACCCTTATTTGTGAGCTCTTCTTGGATAGGAATTTATCTTTGGGAATTCTCTGTGGCTGAAGATGTGTTCCTTCAGAGAGGGCTTACATTTGCTGCTTCCGTCAGGCACCTGAGAGCACTACCGACCCAGGTCCACTCTAAGATAACATTGTACCCTGAGGAATTTTTAGACCACATATGTAGTATAAATTGAAACCATAGTCCCTTCTGAGAGTCAGCTCTAAATAATGAATTCTCAGAGCAGAATTTTCTTTCACTTCAGAGAGCCAAGTCTACAACAGGCAAGTTTTCTTTGACTCTTCCTTTCCCTCCCTTCCTTCCTTCCTTCTTTATGGTAATTGTGTTCTCAAGGGGCTGGCAAACTATGGCCTGTGGGACAAATCCAGCCTATTTCCTATTTTTGTAAATAAAGGTTTATGGAAACACAGCCATGCCAGTTTGTTTACTTAGTGGCTGTCTACTCCTGCTCTACAATAAACGAGTTAAGTAGTTGGGACAAGAGACCTTATGGCCTGCAAAGCCTAAAACAATCACAACCGTGTGGCCCCTTAGAGAAAAAGTTTGCTGAGTTCTAGTATAGACCTTTGGTATCCCTGTTCTCTAGGGGATTCTGGGATCTCCTTACCTTGCATGGCTTGTATTACTTAAGATATAGGGCAAAGCTGCTCCTTTATTAAAAGACCTCAAAATACAGTGGGTTAAGCAAGATAGCTTATTTCTCTTTCACATAATGGTCCAAGTAGTTCAGTGGACTGAGAGGCCCAGGCTCCTTACAGTGCTCTGTCCTTCTGAGAGTAATGTCCTTGTCTACACGACGCAATGCACAGGGTGGGGCAAAAGTAGGGTTACAGTCCTGAGTACACAGAATGGAGTTTATTCTTGTATTAGTACTTATGTGCTATTTTCCATATGAACAGCTGTAAAACAACGTTTGCCCCGCCCTGTAGTTGGATTCCAGCCCATGGGGAAAAGGAGAGAGTGGAGGGAAGAACACCTCTTTTCCTGTCAAGTTGCATATGTTATTTCTGCTACATCACATTGGCCAAAACCTAGTCGTAGAGCCGCATGTGAGGCTGGGAAGTGTCTTTCAGTGGTGGTCATACACTTAGCTGAAACTCCTATTGGTAAAGAAGGGGAGAATGTTCACTGGGGGGTCTTCCAGAGGACGGCCACCAGCTCCTGGGCCTTGCGCTTTGCCTCCTAATCAGCTGCTAAAACCTAGATCGCTGGCAGTTCCCAGTCTCAGTGCTCCCCCTTTCTCAAGCTTTCATTGCATTTTTGGCTTCTAGGAATTTACCTACCTGTCTTGCTAGTTCACCTATGAGTTTAACAGGTGTTTTGAAAAATTGTATCCATCATTTTCAGGTGTTTTATAGTGGGAGTGCATTTTAGGAGGTCTCATCCAAATATAGTTTTAAATAGAGGGCCTTTACTTAATTTTTATGGGTATATATTCTATTGAATCTATCTTATTCCTGATGTGATGTAAACTGACCTAGACTGCATATGATCCCAGCAGTGATTTTTTTTATTCTTTTTCCATGATCTTTAGAATCACTATACTCACTTAGCTTTTATTTTAACTTTACTTTAGCTTTCACTTTAGCTCTGTTTCTGGTGTCGCTTTCTAATTTTATGTTCAGAGGTTGTAAACAAGAGGGCTGCACCTTGATCTGTTAAGTCCACAGGAAGTTTGCTGCTTTTTGAAAATCAGATTTTACATGACATTCCAAATATTTTACTTCTGAAAAGTTAGTTGGTAGACCTGCTGGCAGTACATCAGCTTCCCCCACCTCCTCTGAGCTGCTCCTCTCAGAGATGCCCTTTGCCCTCCAGTCTACCCCACGCCCCACCATTCTCTACCATCTCTTCCACACGCAGGAGTTTGCTTGTTGAATAACCTGCCACACCAGCTTCATCATTTGCTGCACTTCACACTGGCTTGTCGATTCCCCTTCCCCCCTTTAACTATCACAGGACTCCTGCGTACACCCTCCTTCTCTAGGGTTATGACTACTCTAGTGAGGTGGAGGAGATATTTTCTTCATTTTCCAGTTGGGAAAACCCACTCACACAGAGCCAGGCTTCTGGCCTTCCTGTTCACACAGATGTTAAAATGGTTAATCTGCTCACAAATTTAGGAAAAGAACATGTGGTGACTTCTTCAATGCTGCAGAAAGCTTCTGGAGATCACTCATTATCAGATTGGAGCTCTGCAGTGCCAGACAGCTACCAGCAGGGGGCAGGAGAGATGATTTTCCTCCTTTCTGAGGGCTAGTTATAAATTTCTTGGATTGTTATTCAACTGTTTCCTGACCTGTTATTTTATGGCTTGAAGTTCTATTAGGGGTCTTGTTTTTGTGTGTGTTTTACTCTTTTTTAGGCACATTTATAACAAAGAATGATTCCGATTACTGTTTATATCTTATTAATATATCAGCTGGGGAAAAAAAGATAGATTGGTCTAAAGAACAATGTTCTTTTGCATAACTTAGCCAAAAATAACAATGTGCTGACTAACCATTTATTCTTTTTCATCTCAGGAAGAATGCCTTCTGCTCCTACACACTGTTTTATGTGCCATTGGTTTAGAACTAGTGATTCTCCACTTTTAAAATCCTGTGCTCTCTGATAATAACAAACGTATTTAGTGAGCACCTATTTTAAGCCAAGCAGGCATGTTTGCTAAATCATCCTGCCTTGTTCCAGAATTAGTGCATTAATCTGTGCTGTCCACAATGGTGGGCCCTCACCATATGGGAGCACTTCCCATGTGTCTAGTGTGGCTGAGAAACTAAACTTTCATATTTCCTTTGAATCAATTTAAAATTTATTTTAAAACTGACATTTGATTCAAGTATTAAGCAACATTTTCAAAAGGTTTTATTTATTTATTTTAGAGAGGGGAATGGAGGGAGAAAGAGAAGGAGAGAAACATCAATGTGCCAGCACTCAATCCACCGAGCCACACCAGCCAGGGCTAAATATTAGGCAATGTTTAAGTGTGTTTGGAACAACTTGGATACATGTGTTTACTTTTTGAACTATAAATTTTATGAAATTTAAATTCAGGTCAAGTAGTTCCAAGGAAAATTTAGCATCCAAATTGAGAAGAAGCATTTAGGTACAAAATTCACTCCAGATTTCACCCTAGCTGGTGTAGCTCAGTGGACTGAGTGCGGGCTGGGAACCAAAGGGTCTTGGTTCGATTCCCAGTCAGGGCACATGCCTAGGTTGCAGGCCAGGTCCCCGTGAGGGCCATGTGAGAGGCAACCATACATTGCTGTTTCTCTCCCTCTCTGTCTCCCTCCCTTCCCCTCTCTCTAAAAATAAAATCATCACATAATAGGGGTCAAGTTATCTTGGCCAAGTTATTTAACATCTTCATGTGTCATTAATAAAAGAGGAAAAATAACACCTATCTCACAGGTTGATTGTGAAGATTAAAATGAGTTAGCATGTAAGATACTTAAGTATCTGCTTGGTGCAAGCTAAGCATGCAATAAATATTAACTATTATAATTTTCAGAATATGTTCCCAACTATTTTTCCTTTTTTCCTTAGGTGACAAGTCACAGGTTTTAACAGGATTTCGAAAACCCAGTGTTACAGAAACCAACGAAATAGGAAGAAAAATCCTGTTCTGAGCAATCACTGAATCAACAAATATTTACTTGACAAGTAACTTCTGATGATCATTTTGTGAATCTCATTATTTAAGAACAGAACTATAAGTCTTAGAGTGAGTTTGGTCAAGGTTTTTAGAATTCAGGAAAGACAACATGCCCTTGATGTTGAAGGATAATCTAATGGATCATATACTACACACCAAGAGTGTTTAAAAGAATTGAAAAGTAGGCCATTAATTCAATATGTATAAGGAATTGTGCAAAAATTCACATGTGGAATAGAAAAAGCTGATATAAAATACAATTGACCAAGTATAGTGAATTAAATATTTAACTTGAATTATGCAACTCATTCTTTTTGAAAAAAGCTTTATTGAGATATAATTTATATACCATACAGTTCACCCATTTGGAAGGTACATTTAATAGTTTTAGTATATTCACAAAGTTGTGCAACATCACAATCTAATTTTGGAACATTTTTGTCACCCCAAAAGAACTCCCATACACATTGGCAGTCACTCTCCATTCCCCACCACCACCTCAAGTCCTAGGTAACCACTAATATACTTTGCTTCTATATATTTAACTGTTCTGGTTGCTTCATATAAATGACTGTCTTCTTTCACAAATCAGCATAATGTTTTCAAGAGTCATCCATGTTATAGGATATATCAGTACTTCATTCCTTTTTATCACTGGATGATATTCATTATGTGGTTATAACACATTTTATCCTTTCATAAGTTGATGGACATTCAGGTTATTTCCACTTTTTAGCTATTATGCTGTGAATATTCATGTACAGGTGTTTGCATGGACATATGTTTTCAATTCTCTTGAGTATATACCTAGGATAAGAATTGCTGTTCACATAGTAATGTGTATTTATCATTTTGAGGAACTGCCAGGCTTTTCTAGCTGCCTCATTTTACATTTCACCAGCAAGTATGAAGTTTCCAATACCCTCATATCCTGTTTTTGCCTTTTTATTTTATTTTTTAAAAAGATTGTATTTATTTATTTTGAAAGAGAGGGAGAGAAACATCAATGTGTGGTGCCTCTCATGCGTCCCCTACTGGGGACCTGGCCCTCAACCCAGGCATGTGCCCTGACTGAGAAGATCCCTTGGTTTGCAGGCCAGCACTGAGTCCACTGAGCCATACCGGCCAGGGCATGTCCCTCTTTCCTATTCGTGCAGAGAGACCTGGCCAGTCTGGCAGGCTAATGCGTGTGTCCGGCTTCTGGCTGAGCATTTCCTGGCCTCAGCATTTTGGGATGAGTGATGCTGGGATCACTCAGCCCTGTTCTGGTCCGAACTGCTTATGGAAGTAATATGTACTTACTGCAAAAATTTAGAAAATACAAAAGAAAGTCTATCATTATTCAGAGATAATAAATAAAATTTCAGCATATTTTCTTCTATTCTTTTTTTGCCTGCATTGAAGAACCCCACTTGCTGAAATATATTTTAAAAAGTAACAAATAGAAAGAAAACTGTATATGTATGGTAAAACTTGAAAAGTCTTCAGAATCATGCCATACATTGTAAAGAATGTAAGTCACACAAAATGCAATTTGGTTGTATTGAAAGATGTGAATCTGAGGATCCAAGATGGCAGCAGAATAGGTGGATGTTACACTCATGTCCTCCGAGGACCACACTGGAATTACAACTAAAATATAGAGCAAGCAACCTGAATAACCAACTGAAGACTAGCTGAAGAAAAGTCTTATAACCAAAGATTTACAGAAGCCAAGTTGAGATTGGTAGGAAGAGTGGAGACGCAAAAAGGACTGGCCCCACTCCCACGGGTGGTGGCTGAACTTCTGAAGGGATATCTGAGTTGCAAATGTTCCCTCTAAAAGCATGGGGTCTCAACCCCAAGGAGGCCTCCCCAGTCCAGAGCACCAGAGCATGCAAGAGCACACAGCCACATAACATCTGGCTGTGAAAATCAGAAGAGATCCTGTCTACCAGGGAGAGACAAGAGTCTGCTAGAGACACAGGTGCCTTCTTAAAGGGCCAGTGCACAAAATCTCATTTACAGCCACTTACCCTGGACTCAGGCAGAAGAGGGGTGGGGCGGAGTGTACTGGAGATGGGAGGAGAGACTGGAGTTTGTGGCTCTAGGAAAAGAACTGAAGGGTAGTCACCAGGACCCCTATGTTGAGTCCCTCTTCCACGCCATGGACATTATCTTTCTTGGGTGGAGAACACCCTCCTTACTTCATCAGCCTGGGAAAATGCAATAGCTCCACCCTTTGGACTCCCTCTCACTCAGCCTATGGAACTTGTACCCTGCACAAGGAATCAGCTGACTGGGTCAGAGAATAGAGATCTGGGCAGACTCAGGGGGTATCAGTGATTGAGTTGTGTGGCTTTGGAGCAGGGGCCATTCCCCTCACTTTCCCATGAATCTTACTTGCAACACCTCCTCATGGGAGATCCGCTAGCCCTACTATCTGGGCTCCCCATGGCCCACCCTCCTGACCCCTGCTAGCTCTGCCCTGCTGAAGTCTCAGCAGAATCTGGGACAGACTGAGTTGTATGGCTTTAAGCAGAGGCCATTCTCCCTACCTTCCCCCAAGCCTGACTACTGCCTCCCCTGCATGGGAGATTCACTAGCCCCATGCTCCTGACTCTCAGTCACCTGTGCTATTGAGCTCAAGCTCCTGGAAGAACCTGAAACTGACTGAGTTGTGTGGCTCTAGGCTGGGGGGCATTTTTTCATTGGAAGCCTGACTAGTGAAGAAATGTCTCTTCATACGGCCAAATCTGGGTCTGTTTAGACCTGATAAACTCTGCTGGCCTCACCCTTATGACTCCCTGAAACCCTACCCCACTATAAAAGTGTGCAAGAACCCAGTGGGTGGCAGCTACACTTGGTATACCTGGGGAAATTTGCTAAGTGGCCTCAAACCCAGCCCTGCACTGAGTTTGAACCTGTATCAATCTGGTGAGTACCACTTGTTCCTATCTGGTGACTCACTGTCAACCTACCTCATACAACTTGAGTACTGCCAGAGGCTCTTTCAGAGACTGAGTCTAACAGGCAGCTGAAAGACAGAGGCAGGCAGAGGTAGATCTTGGGGTGACTTGGGAATTTTGCTTACCTGCCCCTGGGCCCAGTGGTAGTAAAAGCCAATCTTGGTGTGCAGCTTGGTCCTTCCTGCGTGCACCCAGCCCACAAGAAAAGTCACTGTGGATTGCTTTGTAGCTCCAATCATGTTTCCCAGGGCCAGTCACAAGCAGCATCCAACATTCGTCTGCAGGAGATTCTCTCCCGAGAGACCCTAAACCAAACACCCCGTGGACAGCTTCACACAACATCAGAGCAGGTTCCAATAAGCTTCACAAGTAACATGCCCAAAGGGAGACCTCACCAGGAACTAGATCCTGCAGAGGACATTTCTGTTTCATGTGGTCAGCATCTGCACAGCAGCTTGTACACTGTGGACAGGGTTGATCATCATAGTCAGCCAGACTGATGGTCAACCCCAAATACGAATGGGCCAGTAACAATCAAGACTCAATTCCAACAGGAAGGCTTATATAACCCACAAAAGGGACACTCCTGGGGCACCCAGCTCAGGTGATCAAGGAGACTGTGCCACTGGGTCCCATAGGACGCCTACTACATAAGGCCAACCTACAAAGACTGGGAGTCCTAGCAGATTTACCTCATATGTATAAACAAAACAAATAGTCAACCAAAATATGGAAACAAAGGAACATGCCCCAAATGAAAAAAAACAGAAGAAATCTCCAGAGAAGGAGCTAGATGGAATGGGAGGAAAGCAATTTATCAGATACAGAGACCAAAAAAGTAATGGTTATAAGGATGTTCAAAGAACTTAGAACCACAACAACATGAGAAAGAACACAGAAACCATTAAAAAGAACAAGTCATAAATGAATACAATATATGAAGTGAAGAATACACTAGAAGGAATAAACAGTCAGTTGGATGAAGCAGAAGAATGAATTAGTGATCTAAAAGGCAAGGTAGCGGAAAACACAATCAGAACAGCAAAACCAAAAAATGAATTTAAAACAATGAGGATCCTCTAAGAGGCCTTTGGAGAACATGAAGTGTAGCAAGCAACATCTGTACCACAGGGATACCAGAAGGAGAAGAGAGAGAACAAGGAATTGAGAACCTGTTTGAAGAAATAATGACTGAAAACTTCCCTAACTTGGTGAAGAAAAAAAGACACAGAAGTCTAAGAATCACAGAGTCCCCAAAATATGAACCCAAGAGGCCCACACTAAGATACATCATAATTAAAATGGCAGTGGTTAAAGACAAAGAATTTTAAAAGTTGTAAGGGAAAGAGAATTACCTACAAGTGAGCTCTCATAAGAATGTCAGCTGATTTCTCAAAAGAAATATTTCAAGCCAGAAAGGTTTGACATGGCATTTTCAAAGGACGAAAAGCAAGGCCTTTAACCCAAGACTACTTAACCCAGCAAGGATATCACTTAAAATTGAAGAAGAAATAAACAACTTCCCAGACCAAAAGAAAAAAGCTAAAGGAGTAATATTACCACCAAACCAATATTACAAAACATGTTAAAGGAATCTTTATTAGAAGAAAACATAGAAAAAACAAAAACAATGGAACATAGTTAAAAGAATACAATGGTGAACTTCCTGCCAAGATGGAGGCAGAGCCAGATACACTTTGCCTCCTTGCACAACCAAAAGAAGGATAACAAAAAAATTTAAAAACCAAAAATAAACAGAACTGCCAGAAAAATCGAACTGTATGGGAGTCTGACAACCAAGAAGTTAATGAAGAAACATTCATCCAGACCAGTAGGAGGGCAGAGAGGGCAGCTGGAGTGGAGAGGAAGAGTGGCAAGGTGGTGGCTGGCAGACTGGAGGAGGCGGTGGCTGGCGGAGAGGGTGGTCCCACATTTGCATGCTGATAAACCAGAAGGAACAACCGGGGAGCAAGGCAGACTGCACAACTCAGGGTTCCAGCATGGGGAAATAAAGCCTCAAAACCGCTGACAGAAAAAAAATCTGTGGGGGTTGAGGCAGCAGGAGATACTCCCAGCCTCACAGGAGAGTTCATTGGAGGGACCCACACGGTCCTAGAACATACACAAACCTACCCACCCAGGAATCAACACCAGGAGGGCACAATGTGCTTGTGAGTAGTGGAGGAAGTGACTGAAAGCTGGCCCAGAGCTGAGAAAGTGACATTGTTCCCTCTTGGACCCCTCCCCCACATATGGCATCACTGTGGACTGCTGTGTGTTGCTCCACAGTAGCAAACACCTAAGGCTCCGCCCCTTACTACACAACAGGCATGCTGAGACAAAAAAATATGGCCCAAATGAAAGAACAGATCAAAGCTCCACAAAAAATACAACTAAGTGATGAAGAGATAACCAACCTATCAGATGCAGACTTCAAAACACTGGCAATCAGAATGCTCACAGAAATGGTTGAGTATGGTTGCAAAATCGAGGAAAGAGTGAAGGCTATGAAAAGTGAAATAAGGAAAATGTACAGGGAACCAACAGTGAAGAGAAGGAAACTGGGACTCAAATCAATGGTTTGGAACAAAAGGAAGAAAGAAACATTCAACCAGAAAAGAATGAAGAAAAAAGAATGAAAAAAAATGAGGAGAGGCTTAGGAACCTCAGGGACAACTTTAAACATTCCAACATCTGAATCATAGGGGTGCCAGAAGGAGAAGGGGAACAGCAAGAAATGGAAAACGTATTTGAACAAATAATGAAGGAGAACTTCCCTAATCTGGCAAAGGAAATAGACTTTCAGGAAGCTCAGAGAGTCCCAAAGAAGTTGGACCCAAGGAAGCACACACCAAGACACATTGTAATTATATTACTCAGGATTAAAGATAAGGAGAGAATCTTAAAAGCAGCAAGAGAAAAGGAGACAGTTACAAAGGAGGTACAAAGAAGTTCCCATAAGACTATCAGCTGATTTCTCCAAAGAAACCTTACAGACAAGAAGGGGCTGGAAAGAAGTATTCCAAGTCATGAAAGGCAAGGACCTACATCCAAGATGACTCTATCCAGCAAAGCTATCATTTAGAATGGAAGGGCAGATAAAATGCTTCCCAGATAAGATCAAGTTAAAGGAATTCATCACCACCAAACCCTTATTATATGAAATGTTAAAGGGACTTAACTAAGAAAAAGAAGATAAAAAATATGAACAGTAAAATGGCAAACAAACTCACAACTATCAACAACCGAACCTAAAACAACAAAAAACAACAAGCAAACAATAAGAACAGGAAGGGATTCACAGAAATAGAAATCACATGCAGGGTTATCAGTGGGGAAGAGGTCAGGGGAGAATGGGGTAAAAGGTACAGGGAATAAGAAGCATAAACGGTAGGTACAAAATAGACAGGGGGAAGTTAAGAGTAGTATGGGAAATATAGAAGCCAAAGAACTTATATGTATGACCCAAGGATATGAACTAAGGTCGGTGAATGATGGTGGGAAGGGGGATACAGGGTGGAGGGGAATAAAAGGGAGAGAAAAATGGGACAACTCTAATAGCATAATCAATAAAACATATTAAAATATTAAAAATGGCAATAAATATGTATCAATAATCATCTTAACTGTAAATGGCTTAAATGCTTCAATCAAAAGACATACAGTAGCTGAATGGATAAGAAAACATGACCCATATATATGCTGTCTACAAGAGATCCACCTTAAAACAAAAGATATGCACTGACCAAAACTAAATAGATTGAAAAAATATTTCATGCAGATGGAAAGAAAGAAAAATAGGATAGCCATACTTATATATGAAAAAAACCTTTAAAACAAAGGCTATAATAAAAGACAAACAAAAAAAGACACTACAAATGATAAAGGGAACAATCCAATTAGAGGATATAACCTTGTAAACATTTATGCACCCAACATAGGAGCACATAAATATGTAGAGGAAATCTTGATAGACATAAAGGAAGAGATCACCCTGGCTGGTGTAGCTCAGTGGATTGAGCGCGGGCTGGGAACCAGAGGGTCCCAGTTTGATTCCCAGTCAGGGCACATGCCTGGGTTGCGGGCCAGGTCCCCAATGAGGGCCATGTGAGAGGCAACCATACATTGCTATTTCTCTCCCTCTCTGTCTCCCTCCCTTCCCCTCTCTCTAAATAAAAATAAAAATAAAATCTTTAAAAAAAAAAGGGAAAAATCAACAGTAATACAGTCATAATAAGGGATTTTAACATCCCATTGACATCAGTGGATGGATCATCCAGACAGGAAATCAGCAAGTACACAACAACCTTAAATGATGCACTTAGATGAGATGAATTTAACTGATATGTTCAGAGCATCTCAACCCAAAGCAACAGAACATACATTTTCTTCAAGTGCACATGGAATATTTACTAGGAAAGACCACATTATAGGACACAATACATTTAAGATTAAAATCATATCAAGCATCTTCTCTGACCATAATGGTATGAAACTAAAAATCAACCACAAGAAAAATACTGGAAAACACACAAACACTTAGAGGCTAAATAACATCTTACTAAACAATGAATGGCTTAATGGTGAGATCAAAGAAGAAATTAGAAGATACCTTGATACAGACAGAAATGAGACCACCACAACAAAATCTATGGGACACAGGGATGGCAGTGCTAAGAGGGAAAGTCATAACAAGTGGGCCTACCTCAAGAAGTAAGAAAAATCTCAAATAAACAATTTAACTTTACACTTAAAGGAACTAGATAAAGAATAACATACAAAGCCCAAAGTAGAAGAAAGGAAATAATAAAGATCAGAGCAAAAATAAACAAAATAGAGTGTAAAAAATATAAAACTTCAATGAAACCAAAAGCTGGTTCTTTGAAAATATAAACAAGATTGACAAAGTTTTAAACAGACTCATCAAGAAAAAAAGAAAGAGGACTGAAATAAATGCTATCAGAAATGATAGAGGAGAAGTGACCACTGGCACCAAAGAAATACAAGGGAGTGTAAGAAGATATTACAAATAACTATAATGCCAACAAATGGGACAATATGGAAGAAATGGCTAAATTCCTAGAAACATACACTCTTCCGCACCTGAATAAGGAAGAATCAGATATCTGAGTAGACAGATTACAACTAATGAAATTAAAGCACTAATCAAAAACTTCCAGCAAGCAGAAGTCATGGACCAGATGGCTTTACAGGCGAATTTTATCAAATAGTAAATTATCACCTATCCTTCTCAAACTATTCCAAAAAATTCAAGAGGAAGGAAGACTCCCAAGCTCATTTTATGAAACCAGCATTACCCTAATTCCAAAACCAGATAAAAACACTACAAAGAAAGAAAAAGTATAGGCCAATATTCCTGATGAACATAGATGCTAAAATCATCAATAAAATATTAGCAAACGAGATCCAGCAATACATTAAAAAATCTTACACCATGATCAAATCAGATATATTCCAGAGATTCAAGGTTGGTATATCTGCAAATCAAAAAATGTGATATACCACATAAATTAAATGAAGGATAAAATCACATAATCATATAAATAGATGTGGAAAAAGCATTTGATAAAATCAACACCCATGTATGATAAAAACTCAGCAAAGTGGGAATAAAGGGAATATTTCTCAACATAGTAAAGGTCATACATGACGAAATGACAGGCAACATCATACTCAATGGGCAAAAACTAAAAACGTTTCCTTTCTTTAAGATTGGGAACAAGACAAGAATGTCCACATTCACCACTCTTATTCAAGATAGTACTGGAGCCCTGATTGGTTTGGCTCAGTTGGTTGAGTGTCATTTCACAAAGCAAAAGGTTGCTGGTTTGATCCCATTCAGTCACAGCACATGCTTGGGTTGTGGGTTCAGTCCCAGTCTGGGACATGTATGAGCAGCAACTGATTGATGTTTCTTTCTCACATCAATATTTGTCTCCCTCTCTCCCTCCCCCTTCTCCTCTCTCTAAAAATAAATAAATAAAATCTTAAAAAAAAAGATAGTGCTGGAAGTCCTACCCACAGCCATCAGACAAGAAGAAGAAATAAAAAGCATCCAAATTAGAAAATAAGAAGTAACTGTCATTATTTGCAGATGACATGAAACCGTATATAGAGAACCCTAAAGATTCGACCAACTACTAGAACTAATAGATGAACTCGGTAAAGTAGCAGGATACAAAATACATATTCAGAAATCAGTTGCAATCTTATATACCATTAATGAACTATCAGGCAGGGAAACTAAGAAAACAACCTCATTTACAATTGCATAAAAAAATATCTAGGAATAAACTTAATCAAGGATGTAAAAGACCTGTACTTGAAAAATTATAGGATACTGAAGATAGAAATTAAACAAGTAGAACCATACACCCTGTTCAAGGATAGGAAAATTAACATCATTAAAATATCCACATTTCCTATCCAGACACCAATAGATTATTTCACAGAACTAGAACAAATATTCCAAAAATTCATATGGAGCACAAAAGACCCCAAATGGGCACAGCAATTTTGAGAAAAAACAACAAAGTTGGGGAAATCATGCTACCTGATGTCAAACTGTACTGCAAGACCATAGTAATAAAAACAGCATGGTGCTAGCATAAAAACAGACATATAAACCAATGAAACAGAATAGAGGGCCCAGAAATAACCCCACACTATTATGGTCAATTAATATTTGATATAGGAGGCAAGAACACACAATAGGGTAAAGATAGTCTGCTCAATAAATTGTGTTGGGAAAAATTGGACAGATATGTGCAAAAAAAAAAAAATGAAACTAGACCACCTTCTTAGACCATACATGAAACTCAAAGTGGATTAAAACTTAAATGTTAGACTCGAATTCATTAAAATCCTAGCAGAAAACAATAGGCAGTAAAATCTCAGACATTTCTCCTACCAATATTTTTTCTGATATATTGCTTTGGGCAAGGGAAACAAAAGAGAAAATAAACAAATGGGTCTACATCAAACTAAAAGGTTTTGCACCACAAAGAAAACCAACAAAACAAAAAGACAGGTCACTGAATGAGAGAACATATTTGCCAATGATACATCTGATAAGGGGTTAAAATCCAAAATTTATAAAGGACTTATAAAAATCAACACACAAAAAAAACCCCAAACATTCCAATTAAAAAAATGAGCAAGGGATCTGAACAGACACTTCTACAAAAAGGACATACAGATAGCCAATAGACATATGAGAAGATGCTCAACATCACTAATCACCAAAGAAATGCAAATTAAACCTACAATAAGATATCACCTCATACCTGTTCAGAATGGCTATCAATAAATCAACAAGTGTTGGCAAGGATATGGGGACTAGGGAACTCTTGTGTGCTGTTGGGAATGCAGATCTGTGGAAGGCTGAAAGGAGTTACCTTAGAATATTAAAAATGAAACTACCATATGATCCAGCAATTTCAGTCTGGGAATATATCCCAAAACACTAATTTGAAAAGAATGTATGCACTCCTATGTTAACTGGAGTATTTTTTACAATAGCCAAGATATAGAAGCAGCCCAAGTGCCCGTCAGTAGATGATTAAAATAAAGAAGCTGGGGTATATTTACACAATGGATATTACTGGACCATAAAAAAGAAGGAAATCTTACCTTTTGCAACAGCATGGATGGACCTGGAGAGTATTATGCTTAGTGAAATAAGTTAGTCAGAGAAATATAAGTACCATATAATTTCACTTACATGTAATGAACAAAATAAATTAACAAACAAAATAGAAACAGACTCATAGATACCAAGCACAGACTGACAGCTGTTGGAGGAGAAGTGTTTTGGGGTGGAAAAAACGGTGAAGGAATTAAGCAAAAACAAACAAAAAAACAAACAAAAAACTCCAAAAAACCACCAAAAACTCATAGACAAAGAAAACAGCATGGTAATTACCAGGGGGAAAGGGCGTTGTAAGGGTGGGGTGGTAGAACAGGGTAAAGGGGGGATAAAGGGTGATAGAATAAGATTTTACTTAGGGTGGTAAATACACAATAAAATATACAGACGATATATTATAGAACTATATACCTGAAACCTATATAATTTTATAAACAAATGTCACCCCAATAAATTCAATTAAAGAAAAAAAAAAGATGTGTCCTGGCCTGGTGGCTCAGTTGGTTGGAGCATTGTCTCCCACTTCAGGTCACACACCCAGCTTGTGGGTTTGATCCCTGGCTGGGCTGTGTATAGGACGCAACTGATCAATGTTTCTCTCTCAAATAAATGTCTCTCTCTCTCTCTCTTCCTTCCTTTCCCTCTAAAATCAATGAACATATCCTTGGGTGAGGATTGAAAAAATAAAAGAAAGATATGAATCTAACAGACATTTCTTTGGTTCACAATTGCAGCATAGTTAGAAAATACAAAACACAAGATACTTCAGCAGAAGGGATTTAATATGGTGAATTGGTCATATAGGTATTAAGGAAGAGCAAAAACCAAAGGGAATAATAATTCCAGGTAGTAGATACCATGCCTAGATTGAAGATAAAAGAAGAGATTATCATCATGAAACATAGGAACTTGAAAGTAGGGCCCACAAAGTTCATGCTCATACCTCTGAGTGGGAAACTGCTAGCTGCTGCTGTGCCTGAGGAACATGGAAGAAGAGTCTTCAAAGCTGAGGGAAGTATATTG